>SNQJ01S0013949.1:52408-95273 GCA_010110895.2 Picea sitchensis
CCAATTATTGATGTCAACATGTAGATAAGGCATGCTCTACATCAATAGTCAACGTGACTATCTCTCCCCATCAATAAACATCAATCACATCAATGTGATTAACTCTCCCCCTTTGACATCAATGGAAAAGGGCCATTCTCCTCTTGGGGCTGCTCCCCTTGATTGCATTCTCCTTTGGGACTGCTCCCCCTATCTCAATGCCTTTGATCTTCCTATAAATAATCTCTCCCTCTTGGAACAAGGGATATCACTATGATGTAAAGCTGAATATATATCGAACATACTCCCCTTGTGACCATCGCTCCTCTTGGAATTATGCCTTTGTGCTCTTTCTTCAAATATAGGGCTCTTTTCTAGGTATGCATCTGATAAATATATCCTCCTAGAATCATGGGAAGAAGAATGACTCCCCCTAAGGGTATGTCTCTGCCTATCTTCTCTGCAAGATGAACAATATGCTACCATATGACGATCCTTGGACCTGCTCATGCATCAAACTTGTGCCATACCATACATCATGAAACAAAATATATGTCACCAATGAAATAGAGAATCATGAACAATATATCAACCAAGTACATCATGTACCAAAATTTTCCCACTATGCACAACACCCATGTACATCAACCATGTACATTAACAATGTGCCAAAATATATCATCCGTGAAAATGTATCCACCATATGCCAACATGTGCATCTAGCAATATGCCAACATGTGCATCTACCAATTATGCCAACCATGTGAATCTACCAATATGCTAAACATTTTCATCTATCAATATGATAAACAAATACCATCCATGAGTGTACCATCATGCATCATTACTTGCACCAAACAAGTATATCAACCATGCATCAATAAGCTAAGACTCCCTAATGATGTACAACATGACTATCAACTCAACTCACCAACTACATGTCTCAATGTGTAGCCCATCCACATGCAAAATTCATGCACCATGATATCCAACAATACCATATGCTTCCAATAATACATTATAAGATATATCAATGAAACTTCAATTATGTACCATCCATGTACCCCAATAGATTATTTTACATAATCCAATAGATGTGCATTTTATCAACATCAATCCATACTAATGAGTTAGTGCCATGCACCCAAGATTTATTTTATATCATAACCTTGTGTGATCTAACTTTGAACCATGAAAACCTGCAACAAACAGTGTCAGAACCTACAATAAACAATGTCAGACCCTGCAACATAGAGTTATATTGTCACATCAAGTTGCAACCCATGTGCATTTCCTTTCTCCCAAGGCTTTATGACATATACGCGGCCTGTTGCACAATAGAGCGTGTGTGTACGCAACCTATGCAAGGTCAGCCAGTGTATGTAAGTGACTGTCATCACTGTCACCCACGTATGCCTCAATAGATATCTTACTTAAGCTTCCCTTCAGTGTTTCATTATGTTCTGGCTGCTCTGTCTTCTTCACCCACTTCTGTAGATGATCGTTCTCCTCAAAACTTGAGCTCTGAGAATCCATGTTTTCAAAGATGTCTCCCTTTCTTACTTCATTCCTTCTTCTAGCCATGCTATGTGAATTCCTCATCATGGAATTTCTTCTTCTGTTCTAGCACTCCTTGGATTTGTGGCCAAATCCACTACAGCTGTAGCATCTCATGGAGTTACAGTGAACAACAATATGTCCTACTTGATCACATCTCCAACACCTTGTGGTGTTATAGAATCTTCCATTATATATCCTTTCATAATATCTACATTCAAAAGCTTTGTGACCATATCCATTACATGAATAACAATGCCCATGAAAAATGCTTTCATACCTTTGCTTTGGTGTCCCAAAGATAGCTTCTTGATGTCTTCCTTGCTTTGCTCTTTTGAAATTTTCCTTGCTTTGTGTAGATGGTTTCTTTGCAACATTGTCTTCCTTCTTTGATGAGCTTACCTCATGCTTCTTTGAGGTGCTTGCTTCAGCATATGTAGTTTCTTTTTTGTATCCAAGTCCTGATTTATCACATGGTGATCTTTGACTTTCCAAGATCTCATCCAAGATTCATGAGCTATTTAAGAATTTGTTTGACTTTTTTATATTCTTTCTAAGATCAACAATTCCATCTTCTAACTTACAACATGACTCTTCCTTTTCATTTATTTGAATCTTCAATAGTTCTTCTATTCTTTTGGCTTCTTCAATTTGGGCCTTGAGATGGACAATGGTTTCAAAACTTTTGCTAATCTCATCATCTACATTTATATCTTCTTTTCCATAATTTGGTCTTGTGATCTCTTCTTCCTTTTCTTCTAATTTAGAACTCTCTTCTTGTTCTTTGAGAATTCCCTTTAATTTCAAGATGTACCTTCGACTCCTCCTAAGAAACTTCTTAGTGTTATCCGAAAGATAGTTATAGTGTGTATAAAAATGATCACTCCTATACATGTATAAACCTCTTCAATTTCCTTTTGAAGTTCTAATAGATTTTCTTCTATTCTTTCCATGGGATAACTATCATCAATCTTTACACAAACTGTTTCTAGAACATCTTCTTCACTTGAGAAAAATCAACATCATCACACTTTGAATCATTGCAATCAAGAGTCTTGGGATTTTCTTTACCTTCAATATCTTCCTTCTTGCCAACACCATCACATGATGTTTTGCCTTCATTTGAAATGTCTTCAAGATCTTCCTTTGTGCTATCATTACTTGATTCTTTATCTTCACTTGAAATGTTTTCAAAATCACATTTAAAAACAATGCGTTCAAGAGTTTTTGATGATTCTTTACCTGTGATAATCTTGATGGAGTGGTCTTCAATTTCTTCCTTCTCCTTCTTGCTTTGATATGTCTCCTCTAGCTTTAGCCATAGATCCTTGGAGGAAGTGCATTGTCCCATGCTCTCTTTGATAGGTCTTGAGAGTCCACTAAGAATGGTTTTGAGAGTCAATGCATCATTGTTCTTTCCTTCCCTTTGAGTTGCAAACTTTGACTTGTTCTTCAATGGAACTGATCCACCAATGGATTCCTTCCAAATAGTTGCTCCCATTGTCTTCAAATATAATCTCATATCTATTCTCCAAGTAGAATAGTCTTCCTCATCAAGGATTGGAAATTCATCATCCATTTGTGTGTCTATGGATCTCCTTCAAGCTTGTTAAGGCTTGTAGTTAAGGCCCACTCTGATACCAATTGTTGGAAACACCTACCACANGAATGAGTGTGCGGCTCTTTTACCCAAAACTTCCCTCTTCACATAAAACTCCTTAGTTAACATTCAACATTTATTCATTACCCATTGTTGTCATTTATAACCAGTTAGATGTGAACATATATCGACAACACATATCATCAATAAGTCATCACCACAAGTAACACAAAGAACATAAGATGTATGTACAATTTTTCTTTTTATTGTGGACAATAATCCGAGGTTTATTAGGAACAACTGAATAGAGTACAACTCTACAAGAGAACCAACTCTATAATGTAAGACTCATATTACACCCTCAGAACCAACTAAGATGAGGAAACAATCCTCAACAGATATCAATCTGTCAACAGATACATGACCTGTCAGTAGTGCAGCCTGCGTGTGTACGTACCCTATCTCACTACAGCCCACATTTGCACATGGCTAGTATATAATGCAACATGTGTATGCTTATGATAAACTAGGGTTTTTTTTTGCTTCACATGCTCAGATCCTCTATAACCTGCAATCACTTTCTCTTCTATCTTCCACTGTCCAAACTGACCCACAGTCAGTCACAACATCTCCAAGCTCTCCAATAGCTTGCTCATCCTCCACAATAGATCAATATGATTGCTATCTCAAACATGTATAAGCATCTAGTATACCATAGAAATCATGTCACCACTGAATCAAAAGAGTACTGATCACTCTGTTAGCAACAATTTTTGTCTTGGGCACAAAAGTACCCAGGTCTGTAGGTTGCACAAGAAGCGCCCAAGTACAACAAAAAAAAATCTCATTTCAGGTTACAAGTCAAGCGAGCGGGTGAAGTTTTGTTGATAGCGGTCGAGATCCATCTATAGAGTTGATCGACGGTCATCGAGATTTTGGGGCTACCAAGTTACTTGACATATAGCACCAGAGATAGCACCTATATTTCAAGAAAAAATCTGGACCATCCGATCCAGTGACGCATGGTGCAAGAACTAGTCATGTTAGCATATCGACATTCGAGAGTTCGAAGGGTAAAGGTTCCTCATCATCTCACACCTCAAAAACCTGAACCCTGAAGCGCTGAAAGAGCCCAGAGTTGGGCCCATGGTTTTTGCGCCTGGTCACAAAGGAATAGGCCTAGAGAAGGGGCGCTAACATTTATCATTTGGCAAGGTGGGTCCCGAAGCGCCAAAATAGATCTCAACCATTCACCTTGCAGGGACACGTGGTGCGCGATTAGGCTCTTCGCCTTTTCTCCCATCGCAACATCGAATCACAAGGAGTAGCTCCCTCCCATCCGTGAGACACAAGGTGCTAAAGGAGTCCGGGACTGGGACCCACAGTATCGCCGAATGAGTTCAGGACCGTCATATCAGAGAGGGATGCGTGGCACGCAATTAGGCCCTCTCAACATTTCTCCCATCACGAATTTGAAGAGCAAGAACTAGCTCCTTCCTATCCACGAACCTCGAAACTTCGAAAGCGCCTTTGAAGATAGGCACAGGGTCACAACCCGTAGTCACTTGGGGCTGATAGAAAGAGCTGTGCAAAGGGTCGAATCACGGGAGTTAGCTACAGAAGGGATCACCATGTTCTCCAGGTTCCAGTTTACCTTGATCTCAACCCTGATACATGCTCAGATTAAATGAAGAAGAGATAGGGTGGTTGAAACCTTGCCTCACTCATTAATTGCAAGGTATGGATGTCCCGACAGGAAGTCTTCCCTAGATGGTCCTATGTACTGGTTTTTTCCACAGAAGCCATGCCGAGTCCTCAACTCACCAGGGAAGTCTGTGCACGCTAATTCGGCATTTAAGGACTCATCTACCCCTTAGCATGAGCCAGGCAGAGTTGAGATGGCGTATGACAGAGGAGTGCAGGCTAGATTTGATTAAAGAGATGCCCCATCCTGAAAGTCTAGCACGCCTCTGTTGTGCAAATTTTTTTGAGTATATGTACTCAGTGTTTGTATTTGGTTTAGTATCGATGGTTGAGCAAGGCTCCCGATTGTAAAAGCTTTAATGAAGCATTGGTTATTCTAGTTTTGTATTAACATCTGAGACTTCTTGCCTTATGAATGTCAGCTTCTTTCCATGTCTTTTTTTATAGTGTATTAGAACAACTCAGAATTGGAGGATCCAGTCGAGTTGTAGCTATTATAGGATGATGTAGGTTGGATCACTGTAATAGTTGCGTTGTTTCTAATTGATCTTGTGATTTTCTCAATGCTGAATGACTTAGAATTGGAGGATCCAGTCAAGTCACCCCTTCAGTTCCCCAAAACTCTGAACCAAGAGGATCTTGCATTTAGAGTTTTTCTTGTGCAAACTATTGAAAGGCCTGTTGCCCAAGGTAGTTTTGCTCACTTCTCTCATCAAGTATTCCACCTACTTATTTTACAATCAACCCACTGACTGAAGTTATATCAAGACCTCCTTTGTTCTTTACATACCAGACCTGGTCCTTGAGATAGAGTGATTATGTCTTGGGTCTCTAACCATTTGATCATCCATTAAACTTATCGTGACATAAAACTGATGGGCATTGGGCTCTTCTCCTGTCACAATCTAGGAGTGACTTCCGACGGTAACATTTCTAGCTCCGTTGCCGGAGACGAAGTTGAAAATTTTCCCTGGGATTGAACGACATTGAGCCTCTGATCCTGAAGGTGTATCAGGCATCAGAGCCTTTGAATATTGCTATTGTGCACCTGGCGACTCGATTGTGACAACTCCATTGGAGCGAACCCGTTGTTTTAATTGTGGCTTTCAAAGGTAGACACACGCAGTCCCATCCATAGTTGCCTTTAGCTACACCTGAAACTGATCTGGAGGTGGTTCTCAGAAAAGGAAAGGCCTCTGAAGGAGAAGCTTCCACCATCGAACCAGGTAATCCACCATCTCCTTCTATAAGAACTCCATTTTCTCCTCCTCGGATTCTTAACAGACCTTTTTCTGAAGTTTCCCATTTCCTGAATTTCGGGAGTGTTCCTGCTGAGTTTTCCCCTCCTGGTCTGGGATTGAAGGGAGAAATCCTTGTCACTCCCCTCTCCCCTAAATATGTACCTTGGCATAGACCCAGAACCACAAAATATTTCCCCACTCCTAGCTTTACCACTCCTCCTCTTGTTATTGTTACCGCTTCTGCACAAAGAGAAGCATCTACTGACTTAAGCCCATTAGCCTTCTCCCTAAATCCCCTACTGTTTCCCATTCCACTTAGAGGCTCATTCCCAGTATCCCCTTCTCGAAATCCTTCTCCTCCAAGTTCTCCTCCACCTAATATTCCTATGGCAGAAGAAAATCCCCCCATGACCAAAATAGAGCTTATTATAGCTGCTAGGTATGCTCCCCTTGTGTTACCTTATCCCCTCAATGCCCTTCCAATAGATGGCTACCTCAAGCATCTGCCCAAGTTTACGGGCGAAGGGGACATAGTTGTATAAGAACACCTTGAAGCCTTCTACAATTTTACAGACGCCCATATTATCATGCATGCAGATGTATGGATGAGGATTTTTGTCCATAGTCTTGAAGGCGAGGATAGAAAATGGTTTAGGGCCCTACCTCCTGGATCTATTGATGGGATTGAGGCTTTGGATAGTGCCTTTTTGAGACAATGGGGAGACAAAAAATACTTCATGTATTACATGACTGAGTTTGGGTCTTTGAATAGAAAGGAAGGAGAGTCTGTCTCTGACTTCTCCAAAAGATTTAATAAAATGTACAATAAGATTCCCACCGAGATAAATCCCTTAGAAGCTTCTGCAAAGATCACTTATGCCAGTGCTTTTGATCCTGATTTCTGCCTCCTGCTGAGGGAAAGGAGAGCCACCACCCTGGCTCACATGCAGGACACAGTCGTGGAAGTAGAGTCTAACATATTGGTTGTTGATCGACTCAGGAATAAGGCTGACAAAGATGTATCCAAGAGAAGAATAGGGGCCTCCTCATCTCATTCCTCTCCCCTTCCCCTTTAGACGGATGAGGTGGCTAAAATACTGAAATCCCTTTCGGATAGGATGGATAAGTGGGAGTTAGAGGCAAAGCCCACGTACAGAAACCCCTAGAATACTGACAACGAAGGCTTTAGAAGGCCTGGTAACCATATGCCACAGACTTTTCCAAAGGAGAAAAGAAGCAGAGATAGGGATGGTCAGAGGATTCAGACCCCTCTCCAGAATAACTTAGTTGCTCATGAGGAATGGGAGGAGGTGGATGAAGTTGACCCTGAAATCCACTGCATCGAGGACACTTCCCCGTTTCCTCATTTGACTCAATCTGCATATCAATAATCCCTTATCAACACTCAAATCAACGAGTTGAGTAAAGGGGAAAAGGCTAGAAACACCCCTAACAGATACAATCTCAGGTCAAAAAGGAAAGAAGGAAATTTTGATAGCCAGGGTCAGCCCCTCATAGTGGAAAGACCTACTAAAGCTGCAGTAACCACTACTAAAGAAAAGAAATCTCAGATTGCTTCACCAACAGCCAAGGAGCCCACCTCTGAGGTAAGGGAAGTTCCTAAGTCTCTCTCCTCCTTTAGTTTTGAGCATGAGATTCAGAAGACTAGAACTCTTGTACCCCTATCCGAGCTAGTTAAAAATGAAGATTTCAAAAGGTCCCTCTCCAAGCTGCTACAATCTGAGCCCCACCAGCCTTCCAAAGACTCAATAAATCTCCAAGATGAAAAACCAGCAGTCGTCCTAGGTCCCATGGTAGAAGATAGGGACGATTCATCCCCTCCTTTCTACACATCCCTGAAAACACATGATAAAGTGTTGCATAATTGCCTCATGGATTCAGGATCTTCCCACAACCTTATGCCCAAAATAGTCATGGAAGAGTTGGGACTAGAAGTGACAAAGGCTTATCATGATTTGTACTCTTTTGATTCAAGGAGGGCGCAATGTCTTGGAGTCATTAGATATTTGGTGGTCTCTTTATTTCAGTTACCAATGAAGAGTGTGGTCATGGACATTGTGGTAGTTGATGTTCCCCCCAAGTTTGGCATGCTATTGTCTAGGTCTTGGATTAAAAAGCTTGGAGGAACATTGCAGATGGATCTCACTTATGCCACCATTCCAGTCTTTGGAGGGGAACACAGGAGGTTGTACAGAGAGGCCCATCTAGCCTATATAATCAGCGATGAAGCCAATCCTACCAACCATCCTATCTTTTCCCTTGACACTGATTTAGGTTCCAGTCTACTGCAGCTCACTAATGCTCCCGAGCCTCTTCTAAAACTTAGAAAGTATCCCACCACTTCTCATGAATTTTCCTCCTCCATCACCTCCATTTGGAAAATATTTTTTGATGGAGCCTCTTCCAGGGAAGGCACTGGTGTTGGAATATTTTTTGTGTCACCTGCTCAGGAAACCATATCTCTGTCATACAAGTTAGAATTTGAAACAACCAACAATGTGGCAGAATATGAAGTTCTTATTCTAGGATTAAGAGCTACAAAGGAAATGAGAATTCAGGAGGTAGTAGTGTTCACAGATGCATAATTGGTAGTCCAGCAGATCAGAAACTCTTATCAGGCTAAGCATCCTTGACTCAGGTTCTTCTCAGCATTTGACATTTCTTTCGTCCTGAGAGAGAAGAACACAGTGGAAAATTCCTTGGCTACATCAACAAGCAATTTCAAATTGCCCTTGCCACCCAAACTCAGATATGATGTGGAAGTAAAATACAGGCCCTCCATACCTGACAATTTCAAACATTGGAAGGTGTTCGAGGATGATCTTGAGATTAAAATATTCTTGGAGACTGTCGAAGAATTTTCAGAGATGCATATTGACCAAGACTCTGTCTCTGAATAAAATCTTGATGGGGGTAATTTTCTAAATCAGATTGCAGAGCGTAACATTATGCAACTGCCCAACAATCATATTCCAAGGGGACTTGTTACTTTGGAAAGGATTTTTGATAGAAATGATGTGGCATTAAAAGGGGACATCTCAGAAGATGACGCTGATACAACTCAGTGGAACATCGACACTGAGAATGGACCTAAGTTTGTCAAATTGTCCAAAAATATGACAAAGGAGCATAGGGATGAATACGCTGAACTATTAAGGGAGTTTGCTGATGTTTTTTCCTAGACCTATGAAGATCTTAAAACATATGACACTTATGTCATTAAGCATAAAATCCCGTTGAAAAAGGAGGCAAAGCCATTTAGGCAGAAGCTAAGACAGATCAATCCTATGCTGCTGCCTATCATGGAGAAGGGAGTGAAGAAGCTGCTATAGGCCCAGATCATCGTTCGACTGAGATATCCAGAGTGGGTGGCCAACTTGGTCCTAGTAAGGAAGAAGAATGGAGAAATCATACTCTATGTAGATTTCAGAAACCTGAACAGGAGCTCATGAAAGGACAATTACCCCTTAACAAAAATGCAACATATATTGCAGAGGGTAACAGGAGCATCTAGGATTTCCATGATCGATGGCTTCTCTGGCTACAATCAAATCTCTGTTCTGCCCGAGGATAGGGAAAAGATGACATTTACCACCCCATGGGGCATATTCATGTATGCTAAAATGCCTTTTGGATTGATGAATGCAGGGGCAACGTTTCAACGTGCCATGGACATAGCTTTCATTGGGGAAAGGGATAAGTTTGTGATCATCTACTTGGATGACATAACAGTCTTTTCCAAATCTGATAAAGAACATTGTTGTCATCTCAGGAAGGTTTTTCTGAAATCTAGGAGTTTTGGCATTTCATTGAATCCCAAGAAATCTTTGTTTTCCATGAAGGAGGGAAAGTTGTTGGGTCACATAGTATCAGCCGAAGGTGTCAAGATCGATCCTAGTAGAGTTGAGGCAATACAGGCCTTATCAATCCCAAGATCCAGGAAGGAGGTCTAGTCTTTCCTTGGTAAGATCAATTTTATAAGGAGGTTTATTTCCAACTTTGCTGAGGTGGTAAAGCTTATAACGGTTATGTTGAGAAAGGGAAATGAAGTAAGGTGGACCACTGAATCTCTAAATTCCTTTGAGAAGATAAAGAAGGCCTTGACTGAAGCTCATGTGCTTATCAGTCCCGATTACTCAAAGGATTTCCTTATTTTCTCCTTTGCCTCACCTGACACAGTGGCTGCTGTTTTATTACAGACAAACGAGGCCGGGATAGAGTAGCCTATTGCCTATTTTAGCAGAGATATGAGGGATTCTGAAGTCAGGTACGACATTATGGAGAAGTAGACCTATGCCCTAGTAAAGGCTCTCAAAGAATTTAGAACCTATGTCCTGCAGTCAAAAATCATTGCCTATGTCCCCTCGGCTGCTGTTAAAGAAATTCTTATTCAGCCTGACATAGATGGGAGGAGGAGTAAGTGGATAGCCAAGATCCTTGAGTTTGACTTAGAAATAAGGCCTACCAAATTAATCAAAGGTCAAGGTTTAGCTAAGCTATTGGTTGAAGCAAATTGAAAAGATTTGGGGGTAGGTGTCATCAATGAATGCTGAGAAAATCAACAGGATCAACTGTCTGATATAGACCCTCAAGCAGAACCCCCGTTGTCTCAATGTCCCTGGTATAAGGATGTCATATATTTTATTGCAGAGTTGCAGCCTCCAGATGGACTGCAAAGAAACAAGGCAAGAGCTCTGAAGCTCAAAGCAGACAGATACTACCTTATCGATCAAGTTTTATATTGGAAAGATCCCCTGGGGGTGCTTTTGAAATGTATGAATCCGCAAGAGGCTGATAGGATCATGGCTGAATTTCACGATAGCCAATGTGGAGGGCATCATTTCTGGAAAGCCACAGCCTACAAAATCCTCAGGGCTGGATACTACTAGCCCACCGTATTCACTGACGCCTACAGAAAGGTCAAAGCTTGTATCAAATGTCAAATATTTGCAGGAAAACAACAGCTCAAGTCTTTTCCTTTAAAGCCTGTGGTTGTTTCGAGACCTTTCTAGCAATGGGGCCTAGATTTTGTTGGAGAAATCCACCCTACTTCTAGTGGGAAACACAGATGGATCCTAACTGCCATGGATTTCTTTACTAAATGGATAGAATCTATTCCCACTGGGAGTGCTTCCCACAAGGTAATCATTGGATTCCTGGAAGACCTCATCACAAGATTCAACTGTCCAAGCAAGATTGTCACTAATAATGCAGCCTCTTTCAAGGCTGAGCCATTAGCCAAGTTCTGTGAGCAATTCGGGATCAAACTGATTCACTCCACCCCATACTATTCCCAGGGAAATGGTTTAGCAGAGTCCTCCAACAAAATCCTGATAAGGATCATCAAAAGACTATTGGAGGACAACAAAAAGGCATGGGATTCAAAGTTGAAATTCTCTCTATGGGCCGATCGAGTTACCACAAAGAGATCTATAGGCATCTCCCCTTTCCAATTAGTTTATGGAGTAGAAGTTGTTTTCCCTTCTCAGCTAGCCATTCCTATAGAAAAGTTCTTCCAAGATTATCAAGAAGAGCCTAATGACATGATCAGAAGAGTTCATCAACTGGTGGAAGTCCAGCAGGCCAGAGAGCAGGTAATGGATAGAATTCAGGACCATCAACAGAAGGTCAAACTGGCTTTTGACAGGAAGGTCAAGAAGAAAGAGTTTGAGATCGGGGATTTGGTGCTTAAGTGGGATGCACCTATACAGGATAAGGGAAAACACAACAAGTTTGATGCCCTATGGATCAGGCCCTTCAAAATATTCGAGGTTTTCTCAAAAAACATGTACAGGTTGTAGGATTTGGAGGGTGAAGAGGTTTTCAACAGCCCAGTAAATGGGCATTTTCTAAAGAAATGTTTTGTTTGAGCCTTAGACGACTCCTTTGTTTGTAAATATTGTCCTTTTTGGTTCTTTGTTTATTTTCATTTTTTTTTTTCGGCTTAGTAAATGACTCCATAGCCCAATAGAAGACACTGAAGCTACAAAATGAGTTCTTAGAGCATCACAGGGACAACTCTATCTCCCATGGAGCCTAATGTTAGCAACAACTTTTGTCTTGGGCACAAAAGTACCCAAGTCTGTAGGTTGCACGAGAAGCGCCCAAGTGCAGCACAGAAAAATCTCATTTCAGGTTACAAGTCAAGCGAGCAGGCGAAGTTTTGTTGACAGCGACCAAGATCCATCTATAGAGCTGATCGATGATCATCGGGATTTCGGGGCTACCAAGTTACTCGACATATAGCGCCAGAGATAACACCTATATTTCAAGAAAAAATTTGGACCATCCGATCCAGTGATGCGTGGTGCAAGATCTAGTCACGTCGGCATATCGACATTCGAGAGTTCGAAGGGTAAAGGTTCCTCATCATCTCACACCTCAAAAACCCAAACCCCGAAGCACCGAAAGTGTCCAAAGTCAGGCCCACGATTTTGGTGCCTGGTCACAAAGGAACAGGCCTGGAGAAGGGGCGCTAACGTTTATCATTTGGCAAGGTGGGTCTCGAAGCGTCGAAAGCGATCTCAGTCATTCACCCCGCAGGGACACATGGTGCGCGATTAGGATCTTCACCTTTTCGCCCATCGCAACTTCGAAGCACAAGGAGTAGCTCCCTCCCATCCGCCAGACGTGAGGTGCCAAAGGTGTCTGGGACTGGGACCCACAGTATCGCCGAATGAGTTCAAGACCGTCAGATTAGAGAGGGACACGTGGTGCCCAATTAGGCCCTCTCAGCATTTCACCCATCGTGAATTTGAAGAGCAAGGATCAGCTCCTTCCTATCCATGAACCCTGAAATGATGAAAGTGCCTTTGAAGATAGGAACATGGTCACAACCTGTAGTCGCTTGGGGGCGATAGAAAGAGCTGCGGAAAGGGCTGAAGTGTTGGGTTTAGTTGCATAAGGGATCACCGTGTTCTCCAGGTGCTAGTTCAACTTGATCTCAACCCTGATACTTGCTCAGATTAAATGAAGAAGAGAGAGGGTGGTTGAAACCTCTCCTCACTCATTAATTGCAAGGTATGTATGTCCCGACAGGAAGTCTTCCCGAGATGGTCCTCTGTACTGGTTTTTTCCACAGAAGCCATGCCGAGTCCTCGACTCACCAGGGAAGTTTGTGCACACTAATTTGGCATTTAAGGGCTTAGATACCCTATAAAATGAGCCAGGCAGAGTTGAGATGGCGTATGACAGAGGAGTGCAGGCCATATTTGATTCAAGAGATGCCCCATCCTGAAAGTCTAGCACACCTCTGTTGTGCGAATTTTTTTGAGTATATGTACTCAGTTTTTGTATTTGGTTTAGTATCGATGGTTGAGAAAGGCTCTTGATTGTAAAAGATTTAACGAAGCACTGGTTATTCTGGTTTTGTATTAACATCTGAGACTTCTTGCCTTATGAATGTCAGCTTCTTTCCATGTCTTTGTTTATACTGTATTAGAATAGCTTGGAATTGGAGGATCCAGTCAAGTTGTAGCTGTTATAGGATGATGTAGGTTGGATCACTGTAACAGTTGTGTTGTTTCTAATTGGTCTTGTGATTTTATCAACACTGAATGACTTGGAATTGGAGGATCCAGTCAAGTCACCCCTTCAGTTCCCCAAAACTCTGAACCAAGAGGATCTTGCATTTAGAGTTTTTCTTCTGCAAACTGCTGAAAGGCCTATTGCCCGAGGTAGTTTTTCTCACTTTTCTAACCAAGTATTCCACATGCTTATTTTACAATCAACCCACTGACTGAAGTTAGATCAAGACATCCTTTGTTCTTTACATACCAGACCTGGTCCCTGAGTTAGAGTGATTATGTCCTGGGTCTCTAACCATTTGATCATCCAATAAACTTATTGTGACATAAAACTAATGGGAATTGGGCTGTGCTCCTGTCGCAATCCAGGAGTGACTTCCGACGCTAACAAACTCCATCAACCAAATCAACCAAACTAAACCACATCATAAAATCCATACCAAGAATTCCCTAAGAATTCCCATCACATCAAACAATAGTATTTATAAAGACAATAATGTAATCATACCAGTGTCTCAGTGATAGATCTGAGGCCATAGAATGCAGATCTGGAACTTGCCTAGTCATCCAAGAGATTGGAACCAGCTCAAACACAAGTCTTCACCATTTTATCCACCATATGTTCCATGTCTTTAGACAGGCGTATACCTTAATGTATATGCACCTTAAGCACAAACAACCCGCGTATACCTCATAAACTAAGGTTTTTGAAGTTTTGAGAATTTTGCCGTCAAGATATCCAACATTGCCGAAACTTTGATGCGTCGATGAGATCCTCCTCTCACTCTCTTCCTCATAATAGATCTTCAATCATGATCAAGAGATCCACACCAAAGATGCTCTCACAAGAAACTCTCCAACAATACTCCACAAGATAATCTCACTAGAAGCTCTCCATGGATCCACAAAAAGGATTCTCACCAAAATGTACATTTCACAAGAGATCCTAGATTCTTATTTATACTTTCATCTTCTAGGTCACTTAACCCATTTCTAGGTCACTTAACCTATTTTCCTTATTTTAGGGTTAACCACTTTCCATGAATAGAAAGTTCTCCAATACTTTATCATTTAAATATTCCTTCTTGATTTTGTCACTTCTTTTTATTATTTAAATAATCCACCTTGACTTTGTCACTTTAATTTATCATTTAAATAATTATTTCTTATTTTCAAGCACTTTGACTTCTTTGACCCTGGGGACTTCAAGCCTTCATATGGGGGTCCTCCAACTTCATAAGGCCATAACTCTCAAACGGTGAGGAGTTATGTGGCATTCCACATACCACTGGAAATGGCATGACAAGCACCATCCATCTAGGATATTTTCGCTAACAACTTCATTGATATTCATCTAATTATTCCACATACAATCATGGGTCCTCCAACTATTCTTCTAGGATAATTATATCCACAAAGAGTCTTCCCGTGAGGGATTTCACCATAAGGGGACCAATTTGGATTTCATCCATTTGTGAACCTTATCAATCATGATAATACTATAATGAGTCATATTTTCATCAAACAAACTATGCATCATCATGTATCAATGACAACTCATTGATCCATCTTCATCTATGCATCATATCAATGATCTATCTTTATCAATTGGTTTCCACTTTGACATCTATCATTCTCATCAAGGACAATACATATAAATTGTTCATCAATCATCAATCAATCAATTACTTGACATCAATCAATGACATCAATCAATCAAACCATTTTGCATTAGTGACACATGATCCAACAATCTCCCAAATAATCAAACCATTGGCATCAATGACAACATGATCCAATAGTTGTTACTCAAAAGGAAAATGGCGTGGACAAAATGGTTTTTTGACCGAATTAAAAGTTATGTAAAGAGATGAAGATGCAATATTTTCATTTCGATGAAATCTATGCTACGATAAGGAGAAAACATTCATCATTCCAGATGCACAAAGTCGCAAAATGCCAAAAAAACATGCAATTCTACTACTTCAAATGCAAGCTAGTTTCACTACCCAAATGCAAGAATGTATTTATCTTCTTTGTTTGATTATGATGTATACAAAAATTAAATACAAAACCTTCAATGCTCCACTACTTTCAATCAAGAGAAAGAGTCCTATGTAGATGCAAAAGACATGAAGCAAACGGGATACAAACAAAGCATGCACTCAAGGCAGTGAGGTATGAAAGAAAACAAGTAGAAACTTTTTCTAACAAGAAATAACACCGTCAAAGATTCTAAAACCAATCAAGAATTCAAGGAACACAAATAAAATGTAGAGAAGAATCCAAGAAAGGATAGGGAGAAAGATAAATCACTCAAAACATCCCGACAAAACAAGCAGCTAGAAAGTGAAATTTTCACATTTTTGAAAAGGTTTCAAGATCCAATCAAGAGAATAAGGGGTGATAAGAACCAAATATTAACCTAAATAACTTCACAAACCATCCACAAAGACTGGGTAAAGACTTCCACAAAACAGGCTGAAAAAATCTGAGCAGAAAAGGGCAAAAAACCTCCAAAACAGAGACTAGTCCTCCCTGTCTGAAGGGGACAGAGCGTTGCAACGCACCTTGAAACATTATGGGGGAGCGCTGGAAAAAGATAAATTCCATGGTATGGCCTAGGGGGTGGCGTTGATCCTCCTATAAACTCAAAAAAGAAGCCAAAAATTTGCAAAAAATTCACCCATAATGCATAAAAAATGGTGAAAATGTTAGTGAAGGTAGGAGAAGGATAATGCATCATAAATAAATAGAAAAAGTAATCTGAGAGGTGTTAAAAGGGCAGGGAAAAGACCAAGGAAGGAAACAAAAACTGAAAGTTCACTTCCTCGGTGGAGTCGCCAATTTCTGTTACAGAGAAATCCCCCTGCGGACAAGTGGATTCTCTCTTGGGCTCTAGACTCCTAAGACCAAGACTGAAAAGTGATATTGTGGACACTGACTTTCCTTTGCATGAAGATAAAATATTCAAAGAATAAGAAGTAATAAGGGTAAATAACTTTCATCGACATTTTTCCTTTCTCAATCTAGGTTGATATTGATCTTCAAGTTCTTCAAAAAGTCCTGAAATACAATCAGAAACAACAATGATACTTCCTACTCTACCATGATTAGCTTCATAATCAATCTATAAAAGAAACAAGTTCATGAAATGTATGCAAACTTTAAAGGAAACATGCCAAGCATAGATTTACATTAATGAGAACAAAGTGGTGGTTACAGACATGGATCTAGTGCAATAACTTCACCAAGCTCCCTTTTTCCAGACCCTTGCTCAAATAATCCACACATTGAATGTTGATGTTCAATGATATATCCCTTATGAGATCATAAGTTATATGCTTCACAATGTATCTTGTCGCCTTCCTTATGAGATCATAAGTTAGGTTCTTCTCTCAAACTCTATATGTGCCTTTCACCATGAGAAGGCCTCCTTATATAAGCTTGGAGAGACCCAACCACTTGAGAGATCTTTGGGATAAGTTGAGGATTCTTATCCTTCAGTTGTGGATCTTCCCTAAGATCATGCCTCAACCTTAGATTCGCATCCAACCAACTTCATAGATTGAGGGGATTCTTCCCTGATTTATCTCATAAAACCAAAATTCGCTCAGAAAGGGTAGCGCTCCCCGAAAAGGGTGCATAGAGTGTTTCAACGCTCCCCCAAAGAAGGCTAGGGAGTGTCGGCGCTCCCTGATAGTGGGTAGGGGAGTGCTGCCTTCCAAAAATCATTTTTAAGTGGTTTTCTTCATGGAAAATGCTTTTTACTCTTCATCAAATGGTTTCTCCTTCTTAAAACCAATATTTGAGGGTGTCTTAAGTGTCCCTGTAATGTCGTTAGAGGCACGACATAGGCAAGATGGTAGTATGATGTTTGCGACACTTGTGGTCAAGACGCGACACTTAAAACACTTGTAATGATGACACTTACGACACTATTGAAGTGAGTAATTTTGATGTGTAACACCCACAACATGGATTCCTTCCCTTTCAGTTGATACATTGCAATTATTCCTTCTACATGAGAGGAATAATTTTGCAGTTGGAAGTATTTCCTCATGCCAAGCAACCATGTCTCAGAATATTCCTCCTTATGGTGCTCTCCATCAAACGTGGGAGGCTTAATCTTGTTCATCTCACCCTTCAGTTCATTTACTCCAAATCTACTATATTTTCTAAGAGGAGATGGGCTTGAAATTCTATGTACCTCCTTATTGGAATGTTTTGGGGAGTGACGACAATGTTTGCTAACACTTCTTGATCTTCTTTGCTTCTCAGGGATCCCGCGACTCCCTGTTTTACTTGAGTCACTCTCCTTATCCAATTTATTTTTTGAGGGGGGTCCGAGTTGACAGGAGGGTGACACGTATGAGGGTCCCACATGGAAAATACCACCAACTCAGATCCCCCCCCCACGGTTAAAGGAAGAAAGGTTGGGGGGGTCCGATATGCCATTTCGATCGTATATTTGAGTGCCCGATTATCAGTCACTAAGATTAGTGCACCCTTATTCTAACTTATCATGTCCTTCCACTTTAGAATGATCTAACAAATGAAATCTACTTTGGATGATCTGACAGTCGAGGATTTATTTCATCTCTCCGGGTCTTCGGGCTTTGAGAATTTCAAAACTCAAAATGATGCTCTGGATCAGATGGCCCAGATTCACTTCGAACGATTTGACACTTGAGATTTAATCCAAAAGATTTGACGACTGAGATCTATTTTAGATGATCGGATGCTCGAGATTTGGTTAAGCTCTCTGGCTCTCTAGGCTTCGGGAGTTTCAAATATCAAACTGAAACTCTCGAAGTGATTTTTCTAGAGCATAACTTCCTCACATATTTAGACCCGAAACAAATTTTGTTCATTGATCGATATCTTGGATCAACAACTCGATCTATCTTTGATGCAAATTTGCCTTGTATTAAATCCAACAACTCTCCATCTATGCTTCTCATATCCTTCCATTTATTTTGATCCCGCGGCTGACGAAAATTCGAGTGATCGAGATGTCATATCTCATCCCTTTCTTAGCCTGTCCTTCCACTTAAATCAATTCGACAGCTGACGAAAATTTGGATGATCGAATTCTCAATCATTTTTCCCCGCTTATCCTATCCTTCCATTAATTCAATCTGATGGTTGTTGTCGCTCTTCCTCCTAAGTTTTTGATCTCTCTAACTTATAAGGTTTTATAAGTGTTCAAGGATATCGACCTTTTCTCCTCCCACGAGTCTGTCTCTTGGACCTCGTCTGCACTTCTGGAAAGCACTATCTCTTCTGATCTTTCTCATATTATTCTCTCTCTAGGTTTGGTTCGTTGTTGTTCTTTCCATCAATGAAAAGCACACCCTTCCTATAAACATGCCAACAATACCCCCCTTTGGCATTGATGCCAACCCTGAAAGGTTGCACTACTCTTCTTAGACCTCCAACTGTAGCATCCAGACCACACATTTTTCTCCCCCTTTGACATCAATTTCAAAGAAAATTGGGAGTGACTCTATTTTCCTTCTGATCAGATGTAATGTCCCCAGCCTCCACCAGGCCGGACAATGCTACCGAAACACTCTTAACTCCACCACTTTCTATCCAACCACCAATAGGCCTCCAGGCCAACTCCACGATTTAGAGTCTCACTTAACTCTGATACCAAATTGTAACATTCCCCGGGCCTCAACCCATGGTCGGGGAAATGCTACTCTGGAATAACACTTATATAATATGCATTTAAATGAAGTTAAATGACTTAACATACAGTAAACACATAATTACTGCTATCATACAGAATTAATGGAATTAACAATAATTCATCTACGCAACATAATTCATGATAACATACAAGCATCACAGATATGAAAAACATATAAATTAAGCACAAACTAATACTTATCTTTTAGAATGATGGGTAACACCAACTACTGCATGCAGACCTTCCATGAAGCTCCCAGCCTTATACTGTAATGCTCATCACTCTCAGTAGTAGGTCACCCCCGATATGGGACTAAGCTCCACCAACAAGGGATTCCTAGGCTAGGAAAGGTCAATAGGGAAGTCACACAGTTATAGAGGAAGGATTCTCTCCCAGGAGTCACTTACGCCCACTGCTCATAGAATCTCATTCCCCACATACCTGTCCCACCCCAAGAGTATACACCTTCATTGTCCTACAATCCATTGACTGCTTCAGCTCCCTTGCCTTGGGCTTCAGCAACAGGTTCGACCGGAATTATCAGAGCTCTGTAGCAGCTACAAGACCCCTTCTAGGAGATCTCACTTCCTCAACACACTCTCTCACCTGGAGAGAGTTGCTCATAGGCATGACAACCTGCTTCTTCAACTTAGTTCCAACACAGTGAGGACACAACAACAAGTCTCAGCAAGGAACAAATAATGAGAGAAATAAACACTCATTCAAGGATCGGCATGACCTCCACAAACAACTGGGAAAATGGGTAGGGACTCCCAAAACAACAAAAGTTAGATGCTAAGATGCAACACACTCAGGCGACTACCCGGGTGTGTTCTATAGAAGGCACAAGATGGTCCATGGATTTTCCATTGGTTTATGGGTGCGCGATAAGGAAATTACAGAGGTCGAGGATGGACACCCGTGAGCTCAGATGGAGGATGGGGAGTGGGAGGTCGAACCCCCATCACGGCTCAAATATTGGGTTAAATTGCATGTGCCTGAGCTGACACATGTCACCCATGAAGCTGCATGCACTCTAGCAAGTATGTGTTCCCTTTTCCAGGAACTTAGGATAAAAATATACCTTTCACACCATTTTGGAATAATAATAAATTATTATCTCAAGGAGTTAAGCCCTCAATCTTAGCCCCTCTTCCAACCTTTCATCCCCCTCTCCCTTACCTAGCCTTGTGGAATCTTAGTCCCCCATCACTCTTTCTTCATGGTCGGTCTACACGCAATGATGTTTATATTTTATTAATAATCTTCATTATTACAAATACAAAATTAGGATCTTGTCCTTGCCATCTAGCTCACCATCCTAATGAACACATAAGCCTCTCAACTTATAACCACTCAACTCACTAGCCTATAGAAAAATTAACAATTCTGCAGGGGCTCGGTCTTAGGGTATTACATCAGAGATGAAATAAGAATTCTTCCCATGAATAGAAATACTATGAGCACTCTCCCCTTGATTAGATAGACTATTCTATCTAGATAATGGGGTCACGCCCAACTTCTGGCATAGATACTCAAACTAAGCTTTCGCAAGCGGTTTAGTGAAGATATCAACAATCTGATCTTTGTATGAAATATAATGAAAAGAAACAACAATGTTGGTTACTTGTTCCCTCAAGAAGTGATACTTGATGGGTATATGCTTGGTCTTGGAGTGAAATACAGGATTTTTTGACACACTAATTGCACTAGTATTATCAAAATGAATTGGGATCAATGCATTATACTTTACCTCCAAGTCTGCAAGTGTCTGAATCATCCATAATACTTGGGCACAACAAGTGGCAGCTACACTATATTCAACTTCTGTAGTCGATAAGGAAATGGAACCTTGCTTCTTTCTCAACCATGCTACAAGAGAATCTCCTAAGAAGAATGCACCTCCACTCGTTCTTTTCCTTTCATCCACATATTTATCCCAATCAACATCTGAATAGACTGATAGTTGAAAATTTTGATTCCTAGAATACCATAGGCCATAGTTCATTGTTCCTTTCATGTATCTGAATATTCTTTTGACAACTAAGAAATGACTTTGTTTAGGTGCAGCCTGATACCTTCCTACCATTCCAACATCATTCATTATGTCTAGATGGGATGTTGTGATGTACAATAGGCTATCTATCATAGACCTATAGGAACTCTGATCAACATTAGGTGAGTCATCATCCTTTCTTAACTTGCATCCAGTGACCATAGGTGTGCTCATAGGTGTAGAATATTCCATTTGAAACCTTTTCAACATTTCTCTTAGATATTTCTCCTGAGAAATAAATTTTCCTTCAGACCTCTGAGTAATTTGCAGACCAAGAAAAAATGATAGTTCCCCTATCATAGACATTTCAAATTTAGACTGCATGGCAGAAGCAAACCATTGTACCAATGAAGCATTATTGCTTCCGAAGATGATGTCATCTACATAGACCAACACAATGAGAAAATCATTACCCTATGTTTTGATATATAGATTGTTTTCAACTGTTCCTCTCTTGAACCCTTTGTCTTGAAGATACTTATCCAGTCCGTAATACTAGGCACGAGGATCTTGTTTCAACCCATATAAGGCTTTCTTCAGCTTGCAGACAAAGTCAGGGTTATCTGATAGTTGGAAATCCTCTGGTTGTTCCATATAGAATTCTTCTTTTAGATCTCCATTTAGAAAATCTGACTTGACATCCATTTGATATACTTTAAACTGTTTATGACAAGCATAGGCAAGAAACATTCTAATAGCTTCTGATCTTGCTATGGGAGCAAATGTTTCATCAAAATCTAGTCCTTCTATTTGAGCATATCCTTTGCAGACCAATCTAATCTTATTTATTACAATATTTCCTTGCTCATTCATCTTATTTTTGTGGACCCATTTGGATCCTATTACATTTTTATTTGCTGGCCTAGGAACGATCTCCCAAGTGTCATTCTTTTCAATCTGGTCCAGTTCCTCATTCATTGATTTTACCCAATTTACGTATTTACTGTCTTCATTAAATTTCTTGGGTTCCACCATGGATATGAAGGCTATATGTGATTGTTCAGTGTCTTTGATTATCCTTCTCTTGGTTTGTACACCTTTGTCTTTCTCACCAATTATCTGACTTTCAGGATGATTCTTTTGAGTAATTCTGGAGGAAGGATTTGATGCTGATTGATGTCCTAACTCTTCTTTTCTAGGTATCTCTTCTCCACTTGATTCATCCTCTTCTTGTGACTCTGAGATTTGTTGTTCTTCATTTTCATTATTCTCATCATCTTTTTCATCTGGATTAGTTCTTATTCTATGTTGATGTATTACAAGAGCTCCTTCATCAATTCAGACATCAATACAATCTACTAATTCATGCATTCTTTTGTTACATCATCTGTATCCTTTACTGTTCATTGCATATCCTGAGAAGATACCTTCATCATCTCTACTATCAAAATTTTCCAGATGATCATCATTACTCTTGATGTAGCATTTAATTCCAAATACTTTGAAGTGCTTGATTGATGCAGGTCGACCAAACCACAACTTATATGGTGTTTTATCACTATTTGGCCTTATATGCGCTTTGTTTAGAATATGAAAAACTATGTGGACAACCTCCACCTAGAAGGTTTGTGAAATGTCCCTTTCACTCATCATAGCCCTTGCCATCTGCTGAACTGATCTATTTTGGTGTTCTACAACTCCACTTTGTTGAGGAGTACCTGAAATAGTATATTCTCTTTTAATTCCATGTCTGTCACATAATTCTTTGAAGTCTCCTGACATAAACTCTCCTCCCTTGTTTGAGAGAATTTCCTTTAACTTCCTTCCTATCTGATTCTCAGCTAACGCCTTAAACTTTTTGAACTTCTCAAACACATCAGATTTTTCTCTCAGAAAGGCAACTGACGTAAGTCTGGAGAAGTCATCAATGACTAGCATACAGTAACATTCTCATCCAGTAAATTCCTTTCGTGATGGTACATACAGATCCATATGAACAGTTTGAAGTGGTTTCTATGAATATGTGAAACTCTTTGGTTTGAATTGAGCACGAGTTAACTTTCCCATTTGACATGATTCACATACATATTTATTATCCTTAGATATTCTTGGAAGGTCTTTCACAACACCTTCATTATTCAATTTGACAATATGATCAAAATTCAAGTGTCCAAGCCTTCTATGCCATAACCAACTTTCATCAAATTTTCTTAAATGGCATTCCTCCTTATATTCCTTCAGAACGTATAAATTGTTTTCAGTTCTAACCCCTTTTGAAATTATCTCTCCCGTGTTTACTATCTTTATTTTACAATTCTTGGAAGTGAAAGTGACTTCACATCCTCTGTCACATATCTGACTGACACTATGAAGATTATGATTTAAACCATCAACAAATAATACATCTTGATCTTTTCTTCTTCCATTACTTAATCTTACTAGAACTTTACCTCTGATATTTCCTCAAGCATAATTTCCAAAGGTCACACTGCCTAATTTATTTTCTTTGAGTGATAGGAACTTACTTTTGTCACCTATCATATGACTGGAGCATCCGCTACCAATATACCAGGGGTCTTTTTGTCTTTGAGATGACAACACTAATCCACACTTGTTATCTTCATTCTTCTTCCAAACCTTGATGTTTTCAACTTTGTGATTTGAATCTATCTTATAGTTCTTTAAGGAGCAATTTGTAGATTTATGTCCATAATTATGGCAAATGTAACATTCTGGTTCATTGAATAAAGGATCATAATGATTGTTATGCTCAATCTGCGTCTTTTTCCTAGCCATCACATGATTTGCAGTCTATGGTTGTGTGTTACTTGGTTGTCTCATTATTTATTGTGGCAGGTATTTATTCCTTGGTTGTCTTGATTGTTCATGTCTAAATATTAAAGAACAATTTACAGCTTTGTGGCCAAAGTTAGAGAAGTAAAAACAATATCCATAAAAAAAATCTTTGTACCTGGAAAATGGATGTCTTCTTTGAGTAGGTCAATTTCGTCCATGCTAATGATTTCCTTGAGCAGAGGGTGCATTATTTATTTATACTATAGATTCAGTTCTGGTATATTTTATTTCACTCCTCCTTGGCGGTTGATTCTCTTCCTTTGTTTCTGCAGGTTTGTTGTTGTCAATGGTTATAGATTTGGCAAACTTGATGGATTCTTTGTTGCTTGGCTGAACACTACTTGATCCTTATTCATAACCCAAAGCAGTTTTCAACTTTGAATTCCTTTGTTGATTCAGAATGGAGGCTAATCCTTCTTAGGTTTTAATACTTGTCATATTTTGATGATATAAGGCCTGGAATTTCTCTAGATCTTTTCTGACAGCCACTACTTCAACTTCCAATTTTTCACCTTTTGTTTCAGCTTCCTTAAATTGTTGTTTGAGGATGTCTTCAATATTCTTGGCTTCTTCTAACTCAACCTTCAAAATATTAATTTCTTCACATGGTTCTTTGCATGTTTTCTCATACCTGAGAAGTAACTATTTCTTTTTCTTTTCTTTTCTCTAAATCTATCAATTACTTCCATGGCACTAACAAGTTATCCTTCAATATCTACTACTGCTTCACAATCAACGAAATCACTTTATGTATCTTCATTGTTTAGATATTCTAAAGCTATTAGCATGAGATCATTTAGCTTATCTTCAATAGAAGAGTCACTGCTTTCATCATCTGAGGGATCATCATCATTGTTTACACAAAGGATTTTCTTCTTAAAATTATTCTCTTTATAGACCTTCTTGTGTTTGTGCTTCTCTTCATTGTCATATGTCCGATCCTTTATTTTGTGAGGACACTTAGATGAAAAATGACCTATATTACCATAGTTGAAACATTTGAAGGGAAATTTACCTTTGTACTTTCCTGATCCTTTCTTCAGTCTTCCCACAAAATTTGCTTCAATCTCATCTATATTGGAGTCTATGTTTTTATCTACTTTAAAATATGCCTCTCTTGTAGTGGATTTATCTTTGGTGATTCTCATTTCATAAGCAGTTAGGGTTCCAAGAAGTTGATCTACTGTGAACGTTTTGAGATCAACTATTTCCTCCATAGCAGATACCTTTGAGTTAAATCTATCAGGAAGAGATCTTAATATTTTCTGGACTAGAAAATATTCATCTATCGTTTCACCTAGGCCTTTCATAGTGTTGACAAGTTCTTCTATACGTAATAAGTACTTACTAATAGTTTCATCTTCATCCATATTTAGCTGATCAAATTTTAGTCTGTGAGTCTGAAGTTTTGCGTCTTTCACCTTTTCATTACCTTCA
This sequence comes from Picea sitchensis, assembly GCA_010110895.2. NCBI lineage: Eukaryota > Viridiplantae > Streptophyta > Pinopsida > Pinales > Pinaceae > Picea > Picea sitchensis. The sequence continues at coordinate 78,024 of SNQJ01S0013949.1, forward strand.
TAACTACTTATCAACTTGTCTCACATAACTTTTGTTGAATCACGGTGAATGAATTTGACAAAATCGGCTTCAGCAAGTCCAATGAGGATGGAATTCATTTCTTTTGCATTAAATCTAAACTCCATCTTATCATATTTGGTGGCCAAGACTACAAGCTTCACATATCTTGTTTCAATGACATCCAAAACATCAGCACCCAAAGACATTAAATGTGTTCTCATCCTTATTTTATAGAAGGAAAAGTTTGTTCCATCAAACAGAGGGGGTCTATTAGTTTAACTTCCATCATGAATAGTCATGTTCAAGCTTAAGGATCTACCTTTGATCAAAGGCCCCGACTTTGATACCAATTGTTGGAAATATAACTGAGTAGAGGGGCAGGGGTGAATCAATTATGTATATAATCTTGAAACTTTTCCTGTTATTTTATGATTCTTTCTAGATTATTATTTAATGTGTTGCTGATAAATTAACATGCATAGATATACAATGATCAATCACACAGAATACACAGAGACACTGATTTTCTTGAGGAAACCCATAAAATGTTAAAACCTCTTCTTATTAGGATGTCAATCAAGATCCAACTTTCATGTACATCACAGTATTTGAACTCCAACTCAAATATGAGGCTACAACCTCTGATAGAAAGCTACAACTTGCAGAGAGCACCAACTCTAAGATTTATCTAGCACCAACTAGATGGAAGCACCAACTCTCAGGTTTCTCTAGCACCCACTAGATGAAAGTACCAACTCCTAGAATATCCTATAGCACCAACTAGAATTTAGAGGACTGCAATCCTCCCTAGCACCACCCTACCACCTTGATTGAATCTTACAAAACTTTACTTACTTGCTCTGTCTCTGATATGGTCTGTTACAACTCAATGTCTCCTCCACCTTCTTCAACTTCTATACTATGTTCCTCTTCTGCATCATTCAGCTTCTATGCTTGATCCAGGTGGATATCGGTGGCCACCCACCTTTTCCAACTGGCTCAAAAAAACATTCTGGCAATTTTGGTAATTTACTATTTTTAGCAGTTTTTCGGGTACTGAACTTTTGGAGCCGTTTTGAGGCCCTAAACAACATTTTTTTGGGTATGTTGCAATCAAAAAAATTCATTATAAATTTTTTGTCAAAAGTTGTATTCTTCAGATAGATCTTTCCAACAGGATATCGTACGCCTAAAACAAAGATCGTATGCAAAATTTATGACCCCAGGAAGTTGATGTACTAACTTACCCAAAACGGGGTCCACGTGACTTTTGGCGCTTCATCTCCTAGGGTTAGGTTTTTGGATGTATAGATTTTTTGAAATTTCTGTTTATTGTAAAAAGGCCTTCATAGCCTCATTTTAATCATCTTCTTCCAAATGAGTTCAGCCATCACATCTCTTCTCAGAGATAAGCCGCCACCATTCCAGCAAGCTTGTTTTTCGCTGCATTTTACAGTTTCATCTTATTTCCTTATTGAATAGAAAACCAATTTTATTGTATCTCTGCTATTTTGTGTTAAGCATATGTTAATAATCTGTAGTCATTTCATTCTACTCATAAAATATGGATCGGTGGTATCAGAGGGGTCTGCTCCTTGTTTTCTTAATGCATGTCCCCAATGAGGTCAGAGTACAAAGAATTGGGTCTCGAGCTTGTTTCTCTTGAGGACCAAATCTCTCGCATGCCCAAGCGACCTCTCATGAAAGGATAAAAGAAATATGAAGGGACAAGAGATCCTTTCAAAATGTTGCTTGAGGAATCCCTCACACAACAGAGGAACGAGATGATGGATAGTTTCACGCAAATCCTTCGACGGCTACCCACAAGTGACATGTCTTCTTCAAGCGGAGGCGCCGCCCCCTTCAAGGTACAAATAAACTTTGATATTCCTATATTTGAAGGTAACATAGACACAGATGGCATAGACAAGTGGTTGAATCTAATAGAAGGGTATTTTTCTATCCATAAATTTTTGAATAGAGAAAAGATTACTTTTGCACTCCTCAAATTCATTCCCCATGTTAAAGATTGGTTGGAAAGTTTCTGTGAGAAAAAGGAAATAGAGGAACCCTTGTTATTTATAGTCAGGACCACTTAGGAATCCTTCAGGGATGTTATTAAGGAAGAATACTACCCTATTGGAAGTTATGACAACTTTTATATCAAATGGACCACACTGCGGCAAGAAAGAGACCAAGCAATCCCAGAGTTCACAAATATCTTCCATACCTTGCGCACCAAGCTGGGTATCAAAGATTTAGAGAGACCTCTGGTGCTCAAGTATCATGGTGCTCTGCATATATATGTCCATACTGAAATGGAATTTCTAGACATCTCGTCCTTGGGCACAACCTACCGATATGCCATCAAAATTGAACAAAATCTCGAACAAAAGATGCGGCAATTTGGGCCCGAGAACCCCTCATAGAAAAAGTCAGGAAAGGGTGGCCCCAACCAATAGAACAAAGGATAGAGAAAAGATGGATAGTATCTAGTAAACCAGTCCAAGCCGTAAGCAAAGAAGGACACTAGAAAGACAAAGAAAGATACCGGGAAGTGGTGTTACTTACATAAAAGCCCCTAGAAAAACATTGTTGATTGTCGCTCAAAGAATTCACTGGTGGTCGAAGTGAAAGCCTCTGAATCAGATGTGGATTCTGACTCTGAGTTGGAACTACAAAGGGGAATATGGATCATTTATGTAGAACCCAGTTCCACTGTTGCTACCACCAAGCTCCAGCCTGATGAACCAGATGAGCCAGAAGAAGGAGAGCACCTCTTCCATTCACAGATGTGGGTAAAAGGAACCCCACTACACTTCATCATTGATAATGGTAGCCAGAAGAAATTCATATCAGCAGAGGTTGTCAAGCGGTTGGCCCTACCAAAAACACAGTACCCACAACCCTACACCATTGGATGGCTCCACCAACGAAGCGATCTATGCGTTAGCCAACAGTGTCGACTGTTGTATGACATCAAGACCTTCAAAGACGAGGTATTGTGTGATGTTTCTCCTCTCGAATTTTTTGATGTTCTTTTGGGCCAACCATATTTATGGAAATTTCATGTTGTATATGAGTCTATGCCTTGTAGTGTTATTATTACTTTGAACAGGAAATTGTACAGGATACCCGAGGTAGTCCCACCTAGTACTATTTCCTTGATCTCTGCCAAGCAATGCAGGAAGGTCATCTCTTAGATGAGGAAGTTTTTCTTCTTCGTGATTCGCTCTTGGAATGATAAAAATGTCACACCCACATTCAGGGTCTTTGCGACTGACCTCTCCACACAACAGAAGAAAGTAGATAAGATCATCGAAGAATACTCAGATATCTTCTCCTCACCTACCAGGGTACCTTTGCACTGTCAAGTCAAGCACCCCATCAATCTGATCCCTGGAGCATTGTTTCCCAATGGGAAAAGATATCTTCTCTCTATGTTAGAGAATGAGGAGATCAAGCGACATATCTAAGAACTGCTCCACAAGGGACACATCTATCCCAGCTCATCACCTTGTGGGATCCCAATCATGCTGGTACAGAAGAAAGATGGAACCTGGCGAATCTGCATTGATTGTCAGGCCTTGAATAAAATCAGAGTCAGAAACCGGTACCCAATTCCCCAAATCGATGACCTCCTTGATCAAATCACAAGGGCCAAATACTTTAGTAAGATTGATCTAAAGTCTGGATACCACCAGGTCCCGATAGAACAAACAGATGTATGGAAGCCCGCCTTCAAGTCGAAGGAAGGCCTTTTTGAATGGTTGGTCATGCCCTTTGGTTTGAAAAATGCTCCAGGCACTTTCATGAGGATGATGGACGATATCCTGCAGCCATTCACCAATACTTTTGTAGTGGTGTATCTGGATTACATTCTCATTTACAACAAGACTTGGGCAGAACACTTGCAGCATATTCAACAGGTTTTTCACACCCTGCAACAACACAAGCTATACGCCAACTTGGAAAAATTCTCCTTCGGCATGGACAAGGTCCATTACCTGGGATACATCGTTGATCAACATGGCGTATATGTGGATCCAACCAAGATCCAAGTCATCCATGACTGGACAGCCCCAACCACACTCACTGAGCTTCAGAGCTTCTTGGGCCTTGCCAATTTTTACTGCAGGTTCGTGCTGGGATTCTCCCATATTGCATGGGCCCTCGGTCAAATAACCAGGGGTGGTGGTAAGGAAAAATTTAGGTGGGGCTGGTCCCAACAACAAGCACTCAATGATTTGAAGCAACGCTTGTGCTCATCCCCAATACTTTCACTACCAGACCTGCAACATCCCTTTGAGATCAAGACAGATGCTTCAGACTATGTTGTGGGAGCCATTCTCACTCAGCATGACCACCCTGTGGCCTATCATAGTGAGACACTATCATATGTTGTCTGTAAGTACCCTACTTATGAAAAATAAATTTACTTCATTGTGCAAGCCTTCTGCCAGTGGAGACATTACATTCTTGAGAATGAGACAGTCATCCACACTGATCATAAGCCACTGCAGTTCATGCAGACACAAGGAAAATTACAGAATCACCGCCATCAAAAGTGGTCCACATACTTACAACAATTCCACATCAACATCAAGTATAAAACATGAAGCACCAACTGCGTCATTGATTGCCTCAGTAGACCGCCAGTCGCAACACTCACCACGGTGCTAGACTCTTGTAGCCATGAGACCTATAGATGGCCCCAACTCTATGAGATAGACCCAGACTTCGCCACCACCTACCAAATGTTGGGTGCAAACACAATTGTCGATAATTTCTATCTTCAATATGGGTTTTTTTGTCGTCTGGGCCATAACTACGTTCCATCAAGCGTGTGAGAGAAGATGATATAGGAATCCCACTACAGTCGGGTGGAAGAACGCTTCAGGGTCGAAGAGACAGTGGTGATGCTAGAGAAAAATTTCTACTGGTCGAAACTTCGACAGGAGGTCAACAAGTATATCAGGTCTTGCACTACCTACACTATTGAAAAACTAACCACTAAGAAACAAGGCATGTACACCCCTCTTCCTACTCCTAACAGGCCATGGGAATCCATCTCAATGGACTACATGTCAGGCCTCCCATCTACCAAGTGGGGAAATGACTTTTTTGTGTGGTTGTTGATTATTTTTCTAAGATGGTGATTCTAGTTGCCTACAAGAAGAGAATCACAACAGAAGCCACTACCAAGCTCTTATTTGAACGAGTCTAGGTACATTTTGGAATCCCACAAACCATTGTCTCAGATCAGGATAGTTGATTTCTCAGCACATTCTGGTCAAGCCTCTAGTCATTGCTGGACACCAAGCTCACCAAATCCATGGCCTTCCACCACTAGACAGATGGCCAAACCGAGGTTGTAAATCAAATGATCGTGCATATCCTGTGCATGTATAATTCAAAGCACCCCCACACATGGGATGAGAGTCTTCCCTATGTCCAACATAGCTACAACCGAGCCCTGCATAGCTCAACCGAACACAACCCCTTTCAGGTGGGGTGGGGATTCCAGCCATTGGGTCCCATAGATGTTTCACTTCCCCTTGTGGTCACCTCGACTGAATCATCTCCTGCTCCAACTAAAGTTGACAAAGCCACCCATTTCATTGAGCGTATCCAACACATCTGCCAATAGGTTCATGATATCGTACAGAAGTCCAATGACAAGTACAAGCAATGCCATGATCAACATTGGGTGCCACATAAGTTTCAGGTGGGCGACCAAGTTTGGTTTCACTTATAGAAAGAATTCCTTACAGGACCCCATCGAAAGCTTCTCCCAATCCATTATGGGTTGTACACCATCAACAAGGCTGTGGGGGATAATTCCTTTTAGCTCAACATTCCTCCTTTCCTTGGCTTGCACCCAACGTTCAACATGGACCTCCTTTGGCCTTATTTCCCACCATTATTGAACACCTCAGACATAGAAGAACAATTGACACCAATATAGCTCAACCCCGAATGCATACAAAAATCATCCAATGATCAGATTGTGGACACACAGATCAAGGGCACTCGACAACAAAGGATCTGACTTTATCGAGTCGTCAAAGAAGGGCAGCTCCTGCACCAAGGCAAGAGGCTCAGTTGGGGCCAAATTCAACAGAAATTTCCTCATCTGATGGGAGGATTAATCCAAGTGTATATCGGTGGCCACCCACCTTTTCTAGTTGGCTCAAAACAACATTCTGGCAATTTTGGCAATTTACTATTTTTAGTAGTTTTTCGGGTCCTGAACTTCCAGAGCCATTTTGAGGCCCTAAACGATGTTTTTTTGGGTATGTTATAGCCAAAAAATTTCATCAATGATTGTATTCGTCGGATAGATCTTTCCAACGAGCTGTCGTACTCCTAAAACAAAGATCGTATGCAAAAGTTACGACCCCGAGAAGTTGATGTACTATCTTACCCAAAATGGGGCCCATGTGACTTTTGGCGCTTCATCTCCTAGTCTTAGGTTTTTGGATGTCTAGAGTTTTTGACACTCATGTTTATTGTAAAAATGCCTTCAGAGCCTCATTGTAATCATCTTCTTGTGAATGAGAGAAGTCGTCACATCTCTTCTTAGAGATAAGTTGCCACCATTCCAGCAAGCTTGTTTTCCGCTACATTTTACAGTTTCAGCTTATTTCCTTATTGAATAGAAAACTAGTTTTATTGTATCTCTGTTATTCTATGTTAAGAATCTGTTAATAATATGTAGTCATTTCATTCTGCTCATAAAATCTAGATCAATTCTCTTCTCTTTTTCCTCCTGCACTCAACACCGTTGCGTTTTCAGCTTCTCTTATGCCTTTTATGCTCTGTGTTGCCTCTGCCTTCTTTGCACTGCATCTCTTATCTTCACTTTAGATCATGCAATGTATCTCCTTCTACCACATGCATAGATCTCTAGAGAATCACACTATCTTCTCTATTCTGCATGTCTTTCTCACGTCGATTCCTCTACCTGATCATCATAACAACTCTTCGTCTTCTCTAGCGGTTATCCTGAATCTGTTCATCATCAGCGGTCGTTATCCTGAGATTCTTTGGCTTCTCTGGAAGTCGCAAATATTCTTCTTCTTTGGCATTTACAATCAATCGTTTTGGCTTCTTTGGATTCTAATCCCCTTCCTTTACATGACCACTGACGATGAACACATGCCTATTCAAACGACACTTCAAGATCTCGGTCTTAGCGAGTGCTAGCTCCTTCTTTCAATATGACCTTGGGTGATGATCTCATGTGACCACGCAATTGCAAGCACAACCAAAGGAAGTTTGAGGGAAACCCACTTTTTACCCGTCAATTCACTAAAGACCTCCACGTATGACTTTGGCGATACCTTTCTTTTGATTGCGGCCCGCTCAAGAAAAATTAAGACCCGAGCATGTTCTGGTCCCACAATTGAGCATGACAGTTGATCTCCAATCCCTTGGCGATGCCACTCAATCGACAGTTCCTATCTGCCTTCCTTTCCTCCTTCCATGCGTGATCCCATATTTGCATGATCTGTCGACGCATAACTCCTTTCCAAATCAATGGCTACACTTTATTTTGTGATCCGGGCTTCGAGAGTTTGAACTCTCAAACCATGCTTTCCTCTATACGTCAATCTTATGGAGTTGATGATATTTGGACACCTGTCCTTCTCAATCAATGGTTCTACCTCCATTTCAGGAATCTGACCTTTTTACCAGATCAACGGTTATGTGGCCCCTTTCTCGATCAACGATCGAGATCTCCTTCAGGTCTACAGACTTTTGAAATCTCAAGTCTCAAACTTTAATTCCCCTCAAAGTATGCATATTATTTCCACGTCTCCTTGCTGATATGGTCTGCCACATGTCCTCACTGACATGGTCCGTTGACGTGGGTGAGATGTGTAGGTAGTGTAGTGGTATGTGGAGGTAGAGCATGGTAGTGGAGTGTCACGTTTAGCAGGTAGTGGAGTGTGATGTCAGAGCGCGGAGGTGGTATGTATGAGTGGTTTGGTGGTTTTCTCGGAGGGGGGGTTATGCGGTAAGTGGTAATGAGCGAGGGGGGTCTGAGTTGATAGGAAGGTGACATGTATGAGGGTCCCACAAGGAAAATACCACCAACTTGGATCCCCCCCCACAGTTAAAGGAAGAAAGGCCGGGGGCTTCTGATATGCCCTGTCGACTGTAGATCTGAGTACCCTATTATCGACCACTGACATTAGCACGCCCTTATTCTAACTTATCTCATCCTTCCACTTTAGAATGATATGATGAATAAAATTTACTTTGGATGATCCGATGATCGAGGATTTATTTCAGCTCTCTGAGTTTCTGGGCTTCAGGAATTTCAAAACTCAAACTGACGCTCTCGATCAGATGGCTCTGATTCACTTTGAATGATCCGACGCTTGAGATTTAATCTGTATGATGTGATGACTAAGATCTATTTTGGATGATCGGATGATCGAGATTTACTTCATCTCTCCGGGCTTCGGGAATTTAAAATCTCAAACTGAAACTGTTGAAGTGATTTTTCTGGAGCATAACTTCCTCACATCTTTAGACCCGAAACGAATGTTGTTTGTTGATCAATATATTTGATCAATGGCTCGATCTTTTTGCGATGTAGATTTTCCTTGGATTAAATCCAACGGCTCTCCATCTCTTCTTATCTTATCCTTCCATTTATTTCGATCCGACAACTGACGAAAATTCAGGTGATCGCGATGTCAGATCTTAGCCCTTTCTTATCGTGTCCTTCCACTTAAATCAATCCGACGGCTGACGAAAATTCAGATGATCGAATTCTCAATCATTTTGCCCTACTTATCCTATCCTTCCATTAATTCAATCCGACGATCGTTGTCTCTCTTCCTCCTGAGTTTCTTATCTCTCTAACTTAGAAGGTTTTAAAAGTGTTGAAGGATCTCGACCTTTTCTCCTCCTGGGAGTCCGTCTCTTGGACCTCATCTGCACTTTTGAAAACCGCTATCTCTTCTAAGATTTCTCGTCTTCTTCTCTCTCGAGTTTTGGTTTGTTGTTGTTCTTTCCATCAATGACAAGCACACCCTTCCTGTAAACATGCCAACAGTAACTTCCTCATCTAGAGGTGGATTTTCACTCGAAAATAATCACATGAATTCAATGAAGAGTAGAATGTAGTTACAACTATATCACTTAGAGTTTTTTCTCATAATTAATGTAGAATTTGTAGGAGTAATTGTGATGACATTTTAACCTAAACACGATGTTGGAAGGGGGCCCAATTGGAGGCCTCAAATCAGATTTGATTTCCACTTTTGAAAACCAAAAATAAAAATTGGATGATCCATTAATCAATTTTCCAAAAGTGATGTGTTCCTTCTAACCTAACCCTAGCCTCCCCTTTTCTTATAGATAAGAAGAAGGATTTTGTATTATAGGGGAATTATTGAATAAAGCAATTAAGTTTTGTTGAAATTTTCGAGGGGTTCTTAATATTTTGTACTTACTTGTTTTCACTTGATTGTTGGGATTGAATCATTGTTGGTTAATTGTTGATGGATATTAGTGATTTTTTATTATGTTGTCTATCTCCTTTCAGGGATTTGTTAGCTAAGGTATTTTATTATTTTCTTGAGTTTAACATATTTATTTTTTCTTACTGATGAATCTTGTTTCTTTAAGTGATTTTTGTATATATTTATTGAAGGAGTGGTGCATGCTAGCCTTCGGTGGCATCTAGGAGTTGTAGATATCCTTTAGGGAAGCCCTCAAGCCCAAAGTTTCCTTGCAATTTGGAGTTATCTTTCCATTCTTATTTTCTTGTTCTTTTATTTGTCATTTTTCTATTGTTTGTTATTGCCACCCCTAAACATGTAAATTGACCATTTTTTGTTGGTTTACCCTTCTAGGAAAACCATGTTTGTTGGTTGTTTTCTACTTGTAAGTTGATATTTCTACTATCATTATCTTCCTTTTTACACAAAATGTACTAAAAATTTTTGCGTACCTATTACGAAATTCAACATTTTCCCTAGTTGCTTCTCATAAGCAGTAGCGAACTACTTGAAGAAATATTTAAGGCAAAGGAGTTAATAGAGAATCAAACAAAAAACCACTAAAAAACCATGTAAAAAAATACCCCATGTTTATAATTTCCAGCTTCTTTGAGTTTTAATTTTCATAATTACACACTAGAGGCAGACACATAAATTGAAGAGAATGACATAGAAAAGGAACCAAGCATAGGGGATACAAAGATAAATCAAGAATACACTGGCGAGGAAGAAGATATTGGCAAGGATGAAGTACCAAATAACCCCTCATATGAGCATAATGCTTTGCCACCCCCTGTCTAGTGACGAAGTGGGAATTATAGGAGAAAACCCTCATATGGATGAATATAAACCCTGTCAAATCATAGAAGAATGCCCACAACTAAAGAAAAGAAAAAGAAGGTCATCTATAGAAGCTAATATTGACCTCCCTAGGAGAAGAACCAGGTCTTCTTCAGTAGCAACACCAACCCAACCATTTGAGCCATTGGCCAGTGTTGAGTTCCCATAAGAACCCATTGAGAAACAAATTGCTCAGAAAAAGGAAAAAAAATGCAAGATGTACAAGTTCCTACGTGCCATCCCTGTGTGAGCAAGTAAATTATTTAAAAGAAGAAAACTATAAACTAGAGGAACAACTTAGGGTTTTAAAAGTAAAATTTAAAAAAGGGGAAACTCTTCTAGGATTGGGAGACTTGGCTTAAATTTCAAAATTAGTAGATAAATCATGCTCCCCTTTAGAACCCAAAGTTAGAATATCAGAGGATGATGGATTCAAGACACAATTTTGTCCATCTTGTGGAGAAATCATTGATTAGGCAAGGTGCACACCAAATTATATGCTACCACCTAAATTCAATTCAGTTGGCACTCAATTTTTTTTTATTGAAGAGAATGATAAGGTTGTTGGAGCCAACCAAAATATCCAAAGAAAATATGTCCAGGATAATACTGTCACAAAAGAACTAGTAGTACTTGGTACAGAGATAGGGGAACTTAATCCTGCCATCGATATGGAAGCTGCAACTTAGGAAGAAAGAGAAAAATATAGAGATAAGGAGACAATTTAACCTTCTAAATATTACATAGGAAATCATATTCCAGAGGCTATTGACACACAAGAACCAGTAGTACTGGATGTAGAGAGTACTGAGACTCGGGAAGATAAGGTTGTTGAAACTCTAGGACGAAAGGATGTTGAAACCCTGGGGGATGATAATTTTGAAGATGAGAATGCCCGAACCTAGGAAAACAAGATCATTGTATTGAGGATAGAATAGAATAATATTCCCCAAAAAATATGCAAGAACGTTATGAGGACATTTTTGTTACATAAGAACCAGGAGTGCTTGAAAATGAAGAATCCCAACTGGATGAAGACATAAACCAAAACACATACCTCAACGTTAACATGTTGGTCGTTGAAATCCACAAGTGGAAGCAATTATCCCTTTCACTTCACGAAGGGGTAATTTCCATTTAGTAACATAGGAATATTGTTCAAGACTTGAGAGAAAGATGGGCAGAAGAGTTGGCATTCCAAGAATACAGATGGCATAAGATGAAGGAAAAGAGATAGAGGTTGAAATAGTTGGAGGGTCAAGTACAAGTCATGCAAAACACAAAGGTAAAAATATGTGACCTGGCACAAGAATTGGTGAAATGTAGAAATCTATCCCCTATCTACCCACTATTTCTTTAGGAACAATTCATCTTGTTCTAGTTGGAAGCCATAAAAGAAGGTAGACCCTGTAACTTTGACACTACTATTTCCTTTCCAAACACTTTCTTTTAGAGCATCCTAGCAGACCAACATTTATTATGTGAACTATACTTGCATGAATTTATTCTCTTCGGGGAAAGAAAATTCAATTTATCACCATATGTTGGAGATATTCAGTTGAGGGATTGCACCTCATTTTTCAACAACCATGCAAGGTGGAAGGTAGCCTATGAAGCCATCAAGATATATCAGGCCGGGAAATTGTTATGGATTAGAGGGGAACCTACCCCCATCACTAACATAATAAAGGACTAGAACAAGTTTCTTAGCTCATAAGGAAGGGTTGTTATTTTTAATGAGGTTTGGCTCCTCATCTTAGACCTTTTTCCTAGATTTATTAACATGCAAATGAAGGAAGCCCTGGATGGAATTCATCTCAGATGGGAAGTCTTCAATGAGATATTAAAAAGAAGAGACCCATATGGTTATCTTAACTTCACCCATGCTCTACAGAGAGTCAATAAGTATATGGAGTGTATTAGGCAGTGAGAGTCTAGGTGACTCATCCTCAGGTATAGATTCCCTCTAATCTGGCTTCCTACAAGACAATATCAACAACAGTATCGGCTACAACAAGATGAAGACTGATGGATAGAAGTGAAAATGAGAAATGGGTACATGGATGTTAAGGAGGACATTATTGGGGCATACAACCTCACTACTCTTCATATACAATATACTGATGTGGACTCAGATTGATGAGCTACATGAGGACATGTTGTTTCTTCAGTTAGGGGGAGATGTTGGGTTTAGGAATTGATACTCTTTTCGTTACCATTTTACCACTACTTTCTATCTTTCATCTATAGTTTATGACTTTTCATAGCCATGATGGCCTAGGATTTTACCTTCTGATAACGGTATATTCAATCCACTTGATGGATTGATTCTTTAAGTTTTTCTTGCATTTAGGGAAGAATGATGTCTTTTTTGGGTGATTATTAATGAAGTACCAAGAAACCTTGCAGAACATTCGACTAATACATATGTTGCTACTCCAGGATATTGTTTCACAAGTGATGCTACTCTGAGGTGTTTCTACTCCAGGATGTTGTTTCACAAGTGTTGCTACTCCGAGGTGTTGCTACTCCACATAGTACTACTATTCTATGGTGATGTTGTTTCAAGACACTGTTACTCTAAGAGGTCCTTGTATTGATGATGATTAGACTGTTGACTTGTGAACTCATGGTAGTGACCGGTCTCCTTGATGACATGTTTGTTTTCAAGTTATTATTATTGAATGTCACGAATATGGTTCATCGTCTTAAATAATAGGACATTTAACAGATTAAATCCATATAAGAAATCGTGCAAGTTTTAATCCGTTACAAGCAATATTTTGTATATTATTTTGTACCTTGATTTATATGACATGGAACAACTTGAGAATCGAAAAATTCTCAAGGTTGTTTGTAATTGTAATATTCCAAGATTACATAGGTGAGGGAGTTTAATAGGCAGGTCATCTTTTCTCCCAAGTTAGTCTAGTGTTGGGGAGAATAGAGAATAGTTGATTTGGTTGATGAAGAACAACACTTGTATATGCACCTCCTGATTTTGAATAATAAAATATATGGCAAGTTATGGTTCAATTTTATGTGTGGTTAAGTTGTAGTTTCTATAGTTTTCTCATCCCTTGCTAAGGAGGAAGGGCTCTACTCTTTACAAGGGTTGTTTCTACTTTATTAGTAGGTAGTTAATTTCATTCGTTCATCATATTATTTTTCTAGTATTTATTTTGTTTGGATGCATGGTTCATAGATTCAATTATTTTGATTTGTTGGCATTATTGTTATGGTGTGATCCACTTTAAAAGTGCATTCCTGATTTCATTTCCAACAAGTGATTTTTTTATTAAATTCATTCCAGTAATTTTGTGGTTCGAACAAGGATTGATTTCATTTCCAACAAGTGATATTTTTATTAATTTCATTCCAGAAATTTTGGGGTCCTTGTTGGTTGTGGAGCCTGATTATGTTCTTGATTTAGAGGTCCTTGCTTTCAGCCGTGTTTATACCCCATGAAGACTTTACACCCCATAAGTATGTACACTCTTCCACGCGGGGGAGTGTAGAGGGCGGGTACCCCCTCTGCGGGGTTCGGGGGTGAAGCCCCCGAAGGAAAAATTGCCTTGTAAATGTATATTGTAATTTCATTGTAAATCTGGACCGTTCATTATAAGGTCGCAGATATAATAGTAGAAATTTTGTTAGGGTTTTTTTCCCTAGAAGGCAACCCTCTATTATGAGGGATATGTATTGCGGCTATGCATTATGGCGAGGATTGTATTCTGAGAGAGGATACTGTGAGAGAAAGAAGAGGAAGTTACAATGAGTTTTGTTGTAGGTTGTATCCCTTCATTTGTTTGATAATAATATAGGAAAGACATGGCAATTTCTCTGGTGGACGTAGCCCACACTGGGTGAACCACGTAAATCTATGTATCTCTTGTATTGCGTATCTTCTGTGTTTTGTTTCCGCATTTGTTTTATTTTATTGCTCTGCGGTCCTGTTTTTCTAAAAATTGGTATCAGAGTGAAAGGTAACTCACAAAAAAAGAGGGTTCCTGGTTCGAGTGGGAGCAATGTCGAAAGATGGAAAGTTTAGGGTCGAGAAATTTAATGGCCAAAACTACCAGTTATGGAAGATGCAGATGGAAGATTATTTATATCAGAAGGATCTATTAGTGCCATTGGGCAGAGTAGCAAAGAAGTCGACGACCATGAAGGAAAAAGAATGGGATATTCTTGATAGAAAGGCTCTAGGAATGATACGGCTGAGCTTGGCAGCATCGGTGGCTTTCAATATTTCGAAAGAAAAGACAATGAAGGATATGATGGATGCATTGGATAAACTATATGAAAAACCCTCAGTGTCTAATAAGGTATTTCTAATGAAGAGATTATTTAATATGAAGATGTCAGAAGGTGGGTCTGTTGTAGATCATTTAAATGAATTTAATATGGTTACTAATAAACTAAGTTCTATAAAAGTGGACTTTGATGATGAGGTTAGGGATCTTCTAATATTGTGCTCATTGCCATAAAGATGGACTGGCTTGGTCATGGCTGTAAGTAACTATGTCTCTGGTTCAAATACTTTAAAATTTGATGATGTTGTTGGTGTTATCCTTAGTTAGGAAATGCGACGGAAAAGCACAGGTGAGACATCAGGTAATGCGTTGAACATGGAGAACAGGGGAAGACAAAAGGATAGAGGAAAGGGCTCAGGGAACCGCGAGAATTGTAGGAAGGGCAGATCCAAATCCAGACTTGGAAAGATAGAGTGTTGGAATTGTGGGAAGAAAGGACATTTGAAGAAAGATTGAAGAGCTCCAAAGAAATAAAGAGATGGACAACAAGAGAGAAATTAGGAAGCAAATGTAACAAGTGATGTGTTACAAGATGCTTTGATTCTTTCTATAGATAATATTTTTTGAGTCTTGGGTAATAGATTCAGGGGGTTCATTTCATGCCACACCCCATAGGAAACACTTTCTAGATTATGTTCAAGGTGATTTTGACAGGTTCATTTGGGTGATGATGCACCATGCAAAATTGCTGGAATGGGAAAGGTAAAAATAAAGCAACCTGATGAAAAAGGACGTCACCCTACGCCCGTCCACAGGATCATTCAAATCCCTTTCTGCTTCTCTGAGCCGAAGTGGCTCTTTAGATTCCCAAGTGGAATCCCTGTCAAATGCCCGATCCACAGGCCTTACCTTCACCTGTCGCGGCCTCTGCAAGAACCGTGATTATCCTCGATCTCAATATTGGGTTTCAGGGGTTTCGGCGTTTCCACTGTCGAGAGTCACTGTAATCTCCAACTCCCGACCTCCGATTCTCCGATGAGCTCTCGCTCCTACGTGCTAGCCCTCCTGGCTAAGCTTCCACCATATGACCACTGCCCCGTGTCCGTGGACTTACCTCCTTTGCAACTTTGCGACTTCACAACCTCACGGTTTGAACCGTCGAGTTCTCACCCTTCTATTCCGCGAATTCCCGATATGCGAGAATTCAACGGAATGTTGACTTCTGTCTCCAGGCAGAACGTGTCCACCCGTCGGCCGCGCGGTCCCACCTTATACTCTGCCACACATTCACACGAATTCTCGGCTCCTCGACACTTCACGACTCGTGAATTCTAATGCCAATACTTCGGGACTTCTCGCAGCGAGATCCCAAGGGATTCTTTTTGTGCCACCTGTACTCCACTCGCCGACTTCACTATGCCCCACACTATCCTCCAGCTTTTGAAATATCGCTTCTCGCAATCTCACGATTCCTGTGGCCAAGTTCTCAGACCTTTTCTTGCGAGGTCCCGATACACGATCCCTCGTGCGGATCCAATGGTCCTTCTACGATCCGGATGCAACGACTGTCCTTCTATCGCTACTCGCGGCCTCGCGACTTGGAGTACCCAATGTTTGGACTCTCACCCAGTGAACTCTCGAGTTCGCGAGATCTCTTGATCTCTCGCCACATGTCCTCCCAGATGGACGCTCATGATCCTCTCGCCACTTCGTCGCTTCGCGACCTCGCGCCTCGCTACGTTTAACACCAAATCCTCAGCTCTTCCACTCATGATCTTCCGAGTTCGAGAGATCTCCTCGATCTCTACCACCTATCCTACCCATATGGACGGCTACGATCCTCTCACTCCTTCGTCGCCTCGTGACTTTGAACACCCAATACTTGGGCCTTTACCCTGCGAACTCTGGGTTCGCGAGATCTCTTCGATCTCTGCCACCTGTCCTCCTCAGATGGACGGTTCCAAATCTCTCGCCCCTTCGCTACTCGTGAAGTCGAATGACTTCCTCTTCCAACCTTCGATGCCCGAGTACCTGATGTGGGAAATCTCGTGACACGCATCCGCTCCCAACGAATGGTCCAGATTCAACCTCGCTAATTCGCGATCTCTGATGCCAAAGGACTCTCCTCACGTCCTTGATACTCCCGATATCCCGAGTGCCGATACCTTTCGGGACTCTCACTCTCCTGGTTTGTGAAGTTAAACCTCGTGCAGCTCCCAACCGATCTGATGGCTGTCGGGTATTACTCTCTAGATTTGACGGCTCAGATCCATCCTTCTTCTGTGCGCTCCATCAGCTGCTCCCTGGACTTGGAAACCAACGGTCCAGATTCTATCAGCTAATCCAACGACCGATGTTGCTCCTCCCGAGCTTCTTTATCCTTCTCCCTGCCTTGGGAGGATTTCAATCTTTCAAAGGCATCGCCTTTTGCTTCTCCTCTCTGCGAGCTCCTCGAAACTGATCCTCGCTGCGCGTATGAGAACGTTGCCCCTCTGCAAGATACCAGATATATAAAATATGCAGAACAGAAACGAAATGCTAGAAATAACAGAATAACAGTGAAATATCCAGCATAATCTTCACAATACGCAGAAATGATATACGAAATAGCAATAGAAATAGCACTTGAACAG
>SNQJ01S0013949.1:103426-119372 GCA_010110895.2 Picea sitchensis
TTCTGATCACTGTGTTTATTTTAAACGGCTAGAAAATGGAAGCTATATTATCTTGCTATTGTATGTAGATGACATGCTTGTTGCAGGGTATAATATGCAGGATATAAATATGCTCAAGAAGAAATTATCCAATTCATTTGTGATGAAGGATTTGGGTGTTGCAAAGAATATCCTTGGCATGAGAATAACAAGAGACAAAAAAAATCACAAATAGACATTGTCTCAGGGTGAGTACACAGAGAAGGTGTTGGAGAGGTTTAGAATGCAGAATGGAAAACTAGTTGGTACACCTTTGGCCAGCCATTTCAAATTAACTAAGGAAATGTGTCCCAAGACATAGGAGGAGATAGAATACATGTCCAGGGTCCCTTATTCAGTAGCAGTTGGAAGCTTGATGTATGCAATGGTTTGCACAAGACCAGATATTGCACATGTAGTGGGAATTGTGAGAAGGTATATGAACAATGTAGGTAAAGAACATTGGGAGGTAGTAAAGTGGATTCTCAGGTATTTGAGAGGTACTACTACTCATGCATTATGTTTTGGAGGTTGAGACACTTTTCTATAGGGATATGTTGATTCAAATATGGCAGGTGATAAAGACAACAAGAGGAGCACCACAAGGTATGTTTTTACTATAGGTGGAACAATAGTGAGTTGGATTTCGAAACTAAAAAAGGTTGTTCCACTTTCAACAACAAAGGCAGAGTATGTTGCTGCTACAGAGGCTAGTAAAAAGATGATTTGGTTACAAAGGTTTATGGAGGAATTGGGAAAGTAGCAGGAGAATAACAGGTTGTATTGTGATAGTGAGAGTGCAATTCATCTTGCAAAGAACTCAACCTTCCATTCAAAGACTAAACTTATACAGTTGAGGTACCACTTCATACGATCTGCCTTGGAAGATGGACATTTGATGTTGGAAAAGATACACACTAGCCAGAATCTTGCAGACATGTTAAGAAAGGGAGTAACCAGAGAGAAATTGAGTTCCTGCTCAGTTTCAGTTGGTCTTCAAGAATGAAGATGAAGATGAGAAATTTTCTAGGTCCAAGAAGGTTCAGAGTCCATCATATACAACAGTCGTGGAGTTGTTGAGATCAGTCTCCAAGTGGGAGATTGTTGGTTGTGGAGCCTGATTATGTTCCTGATTCAGAGGTCCTTGCTTTCAATCATGTTTATACCCCATGAAGACTTTACACCCCATAAGTATGTACACTCTTCCACGCAGGGGAGTGCAAAGGGGGGGTACCCACTTTGCGGGGTCCAGGGGGCCTATACCCCCTAAGGAAAAATTGCCTTGTAAATGTATATTGTAATTTCATTGTAAATTTGGACCATTCATTATAAGGTTGCAGATCTAACGGTAGAAATTATGTTAGATTTTTTTTCCCTAGAAGACAACCCTTTATTATGAGGGAAATGTATTGCGGTTGTGCATTATGATGAGGATTGTATTCTGAGAGAGGAGACTGTGAGAGAAAGAAGAGGAAGTTACAATGGGTTTTGTTGTAGGTTGTATCCCTTCATTTGTTGGATAATAATAAAGGAAGGACCTGGAAATTTATTTGGTGGACGTAGCCCACACTGGGTGAACCACATAAATCTGTGTCTCTCTTGTATTGTGTATCTTCTGTGTTTTGTTTCCGCATTTGTTTTATTTTATTTCTCCGCGGTTCTATTTTTCTAACAGTCCTAACAAGGATTGATTTAATTTCCAAAAAGTGAGTTTTTGATTAATTTCATTCTAGCAAATGTGTGGTTCAAACAAGGATTGATTTTATTCCCAGCAAGTGAGTTTTTAGTTTCATTTCAGTAATTGTGAGGATTAACTACATTTCCAGTGAGAGTCATTCTTGAATTCAATGATTGATTTTACTTTTAGGAGTTTAGTTGATTCAATATTGAAATTGGGATTGAGTTATAGTCAGTGTGTGAATCCTTAATCCATTGGCAACAGAGTGTCTTCAATTAATTAAGATAAGGAAAACATTTCATCCCTGCATTAGTATTTTTTCTGTTACGAGTCATTTAGTTTGGTGTGGATTTTTTTTTCTCTTTTTAACAAGAGCAGTTAGCTCAGTGCCTTTCAATCAATAAAAGCTTAAATCTAGACTGGTTAATAGTATTTGTTTTCACTGTTATGATGATTGGAATGGTGATTCATGTTTGCATATAGTGTTAGTTAAGGGTTACTGCCTTCATATATATTCCATAATAACCTTGCAATAACAAACTTACCCCAGGTTGACAATTGAATGAATTGGATGTTTAATTAGACAATTTAACAGACCAACAATTGGTTACTTGGAATTATTTATACAAATAAAAAGCTCCTTACATGCCATGATGATTATGTCGATGGGGGCATCCATAGTGGTGTGGCACCTCCTATTATCCAAATACATTATTGGCTGTAGGAATGACATTCCTTTGATTTTTCATAACTCATATTCCTTCTTCTCAACCTCCCCCCATTGAACCTATATGTGGCCAACTTCCATGGGTGTATATGTTAGCTAGTAATAAGGTCAGATTCATCTATGTTGGTGCCTTGGAATTATTTCTACAACAATAAAATATCCTTACATGACATGATGATTATGTCGATGAGGGCATCCATAGTGGGGTTGAACCTCCTATTATCCTAATACTTGATTGGATACAAGATCAATAATCCTTTGATTGCGTAGAACTCATATTCATTTTTCTCAACCTCCCCCCCATTAACCCTCTATGTGGCCAACTTCCATGGGTGTGTGTTAGTTATTAATAAGGCCAAATAAACCTACATTGGTTCCTTAGAATTGTTTCTACAACTATAAAATCTCCTTACATGCCATGATTATTATGTTGATGAGGACATCCACAGTGGCATGGCACCTACTATTATCCTATTACTTGATTGGCTACATGACCGATATTCCTTTGATTGTACAAAACTCATATGACTTTTGTTCAACCTCCCCACCATTGACCTTCTATGTGGCCAAATTGTGTGTGTGTGTGTGTGTGTGTGTGTTATTTAGTAATAAGGTCATATGCATCTAAGTTGTTACCTTGGAATTATTTCTACAACTATAAAATATCCTTCAATTCCATGATGCTTATGCCAATTGGGGTATCCACAATGGGGTGACACCTCCTATCATTCTATTATTTGATTGGTTGTAGGACCGATATGGCATATGCTCATCCTCCCCCTATCCACCCTCTATATATCTGACTTTCATGGGTATGTGTTAGTTATTCATAAGGTCAGATGCATCTATGTTGCTGCCTTGGAATTGTTTATACAAATAGACAAATATACTCCTCTTCTACAAAAAAATATATCTTGGTCTCCCATTCTCAAATGGTTAAGTTATCATACCAAACATTGTGGTTGTAGCCACTACAATGGCATTACATCTATATTACTATTTTACATTCAACCAAAAGACCTTATGGGCATTAGTTTTACATTCAACGAGTAAATTTTGGTCAAAATAAGCATTTCAATGGGACAACTTATCATGATTGGATAAAAATTCCACCATGAAAGGGTTAAAAAAGAAATTAGAATATAAAAACTTTATTCATCATAAAGATCTTGTTACACATAAAACATGTTGAAATTGAGATCTCTAGTAAAATTTCTAACAAAAGAGAAAATATGCCCATTTTCAAATAATATAAGAGCTTGTTTCATATACTTAAGAAGCCAAATAGCATACCTTTGTAGAGGGATTTATGACTACAGTTGGCATCTGGTCATCCTCTTCCAAACATAGCTAACTACAATTCAAAATTTCACAAACCTACCCATGATAAAAATCAATCAGAAATGAGGCCTAATACCCACTGAGAACATTCAATAAATCAATATTGATTGCATGCACAGTGAGAATAAATCTTAATACATCAATCAATACAAAAACTACCATCAATGATGTTTTTAATCCATATGAATATGTGTACCCTTTTCATATGAAATCTCATCCCCAATTAAACTGTAATGTTGGTTGTTAAAAATTCATCCAATCCATCATTAATGCAATGACAATTTCCTCCAAAAACAAAAAAAAACAAGGTCTAATTTTGGCAAGGAGATCTAATTTTGGGAGAGATGAAAAAAAATACCAATTGTAAAGTGGGTTTGGGGAAGTAATCCTTTCAAGGCCAATAATTCCTTCTACCATGGAAAAGCATACCATTCACCATATTCACTCGATCGAATGTTCACCTTCTCATATATGAAATAACATTTGCATTGCTAACCAAAACTAAACAAAAAACACAGTAAGAAGAGACATATGTGATATAATGCTCAACATGGGAGCAAGAAGAAGGTGGGACATGGTCTATATTTATCATTTTAATATCATTATATAGCTATCAATGGAGTAGAAAAGGGTGAAACCATGAAACTTGAAAGTAACAATGTGGAAAATGCACAAGAACCAACAAGCATGTGTGTCTACATGGAAAAATCAGACTCTCCTCCAACTATAGAGGAACAAGCTCAAGAAACAGAGGGTTGACACTATAACTTGAACACATATAAGTGGTATTCGATATCTAAAAGAGCTAGAAAATAGAATAATTGACCAACAAGAAACAATATCATATCCATCATTGATAGACCAAATAGAAGAATCACACAGAAGTCCAGTTATTATTTTAGTAACAAAAGATGATTGGATGTCTCCAAACAATAATGAGGCATGGAAAAAAGACTTGACAATAACAATATATGAAAACCAAGAAGAATCCAGAAGAGCTCCAAATAATAATGTGAGAATTGAGGAAGATGATCTACTTGTTAATGCAACAAGAAAAGCTAAAGGTTTGGACCATGAAAGGAATATAGACAAAAATGCAGAAAGAGAAAAAAGCACAAATGCTAAGCGAAAATAAACCTTTAATCCAGATTTAGAAGAAGAACATGAAGATCCACATACCTGTTCAGATATCAATGCAGGAAACAAATTTTCTAACATTGTTCTAAGTCGAACAAGATACAAATACATAATATACTTGCACAAAATCAATTCCAGTCCTTGAAGATGTCCATCAAGATCTGGTATAGAGGTTGAGAATGGTTTTTTCCATATAAATTGACCCAGGTTCAAACCCTAGTGATCATCAAGCATATTCTTTGAATTGGATTCAACCAAGCTAAGGCTGTAGCAACTATTTCTACTGCAACTACTTCTGCAACAACTATTTCTCCATTCTGCATATGAACCCAAGGAAATACTGGAGAAAAGTTAGAATTACATGGACACATGATCTCAAACTTAGACAATGAGAATGTGTGTTTAGACATCATCATCACCAAAGTGGAATGATCCAAAGGTGTCATGTTAATAACCTCATTCACATTTTCTGAAACCCAAAATCGATGGGCAATGGGCATTGGGCGAAATCATTCCTCAAGAAAATCCATGGGTGAAATCAATGTCATAAAGCCTTCAATTGAGGAGATGGAGGTAAATTATTTCGAGGAGATCTGGGCAAAATATTCCCAAAACCACCTTGTTTAAGAAATATGGGGGATGCAATCACAAAAAATTACGATTCTAAAAAATCGAGGTGAATTGGAAATTAGTTCATGAAATACTAAGCGCAAACCCTCTTTCCATTGATTTTATTACTATTTTATAGGGAACAAATTATATGCCATATATATTTTTTATTATAATATATGGGCTAAACATTTTAATTTTTTTAAATACTAGTTCAATGAAAATTGCCCCCTTAAAAAATTTAAAGCCTATTTTTTTTCCTATCAATTAAATTTCTATTGGACACATCGATCACACTGAGAGGGGATGGTCAATTTAATTAAAAAAACAACAATAATAAAATAATGAAAAAAATTAAATCTCTATATGAATGGATTTGGAAAAATAAAATAAAAAAAATAATTCAATTAGTTTGTTCACAAGTCTCCAAAATTGGATCTCTAGTGCTTGGTACTTGATAGATCCAGATCTAGATTTTATATAGATACACACATGTTTAAAGTCTCTATAACTCAAGTGTTAATTCACTTCGTTTTAAATCCCTATATAGATTTGGAAAAAAATCTTTAGTTCAATTAGTTTGTTCACAAGTCTCAAAAATTATAACTCTACACGTGGAGTGACTCTTTATTTTCAAGTAACTTGAGTTCTTCCACAATTATAGAACTTCACGTGGAATGAATCTTATTTAGATTTCTTTATCTAAAAGTTTACGAAAATTTCTCCGATAAAGAAATTTTGTGAAAAATTCTCCATTCAACAAAAAACATCTTCTAGATAATTCATCGACACTCTATACCCATTACGATTACAGCGTTCGCACAATTTTTCCCGCGATTACAAAAATCTCAATACAGGGATGGAATTTTCAAGGGAGAATATTATTTCACATTCTAATTTTCTTTTACATTATTTGTTTAGTTAACAATAAGTTTTCAAACCATTACAATAATATTTATTAATAATAATATTTAACATGTTATTAGTCCCTACCGTAGGCATAGCGGGACTATAGCGATCGATAATTTGTTGACTACATATTAGTTTGTCCTTTGACCTGAAATATTTGCATAATACCTATTGTTGGAGCTAGGGAATTAAAAGCATATATTTTTATATAATAAAAAGTAACATATACGTATTGATCTGATTGGATAAGAGATTGGAGGTCTTATTGCCATCTTTTCTATTCCCAATGTTTTATATGGAAACATATCCAAACTTTTTCTCATATATAGTCCTTTTGAATAATATATTTTTCCTATGTATTGCTTGAAGGTGGATTAATGCTAGCATTAGTTCGAATGTTTGTGTTAGCATTTTCTGCTAGCTTAATATATCCGTAAGTTTTTATTTGTACTAATCATATTGAAATGTTTTGATATCCAAGCTTTATAGTGATTGAGAATTCCATTATTTATAACATCCTTGCTGCATGTATTTGTATTGAAATGTATTGACACTTATTTCGAGATGCTTCAATAGGCCTGACAACTTAAATGTTTACATGATGCGAGGTCCTCCAATAGGCCTGACAACTTAAATGTTTGCATACCGTGAGGTCCTTAGACAGCTTGACAGGCTTAAATGTTTATCTAAATACGCTTCTCGGAGTACATTTTTCCTTGAAAATTTCCATACAATGTTACAGTGAATTTGTACATTGTAGTTGTCCACCACTAGTTGAATAGCCATTGTATGTTTCATCCTTCTTGTACCTTTGTAATGCAATTTCGTCATCATTGAATCTACATACATTGTTTACTAGTTCGACGAGTACTTCTTCTTCGTTGGTTCGTCAACTATTGGTTGTTGTTGTTTAGTTCTCGATTCGACCCACACTTCTGCATTTTGTTGTTTCAAAGTAAGTTTCCATGCCATGGCTTCATTTTCTATTCCTTGTTTGGTGTTCAATGTTTGCAGTTTGTAAGTAATAATGTTTGCTTATTTGTAGTGGCATGGTCGTCATATACTTCCGGTTCCTTATGTGCTTCGGCTGTAGTTTCATTATCATTGGAGATACATATGTTGTTTACTGGCTCGGTGGTTCTTGCTGGTTCGTTGGTTTGTGGGTTGTTGGTTCTGTTTGTTTGGCTCTGGTTTACGCTTTGGGGCCCTGGGGGGTGCAGTTTGGCATGTTCGTGCTTTCTCGCTAGTTTGGTGCTTTTTGTTGTTTTCCTTTGTTTGATTCGACCTTGCAGGGTTGGGGTCCAGCACCGATGGTTGGATATTTTTTTCTTTTTTTTTTGGATTATTATTGTTTTGGGGGGCACTTTACAGTGTTCGGCCTCTGCACCTAGGAGTCGACATGAAATTGTATTATTTTCCCTTTCTACCGAGGTCGGTATCTGTTCTGTTGTGAGATTTTTCTGGTGCTTCAATGGTGGCATGCAAGAAAATAGGTGCATGCAAAATTGTTGGAGGATTACATGTGAAATTTCAATATGCGTTGTTTTTTTGTTAGAATAAAGCATATGCAGGGTACATTTATAAACCATGTATGGTCATATGTGCCCATATGACATTACATGTTCTTTCTCCTCTACACAGACTGGTGTGTGCACGATACAATTTGTGTTGTAATTGAGCTATGATATGTACACCAAATATTCTGCAAGATTATATTTCGATGTCTGGAAGCATGTCTGGGTAGTTTGCCAAGGAAAACCAAAAACTTGTATCGTGGGAACAACAGTCTGCGTAGAGGATAAATAACATGTATTTCCATCGGTGGAAGCATATCTAGATAATTTTCCATGGAAAACCATAAATCGTTTAGCTATGGCCATGCAATTTCATAATATTTTGTGGCTTGTAATATGTTTTGGGCAGGGCAAAAAAAATTACACATTAACAACTATAGGTGGAGAAGCACAAAGGTTCATGTTTCTACCTATCTTCTAGACTGTTCATTGAGTCTCTTTTGGTATATGTACATATTGCTTGTTCTCCGGTGCATACCAGCTTCCATTCATGTTCGTTGTATTTTGTGTGTTCCCACATTCAAACAAACAACATAGCTGGAGAAAATGATGGAGTCTTGAATGCATCGGTTGAAGAGGATATAGAAAGGTGGATGCTTGTAATATTATTTCATATTGCATTGTTTTGTATTTCATTTATTGTCTTTATGTGTTCACTTAGTTTATTATATGTACATGTTGTGTGCCTTCCTACATGGTAACTTATGTTCATTACATGCCTTCCTGCATACTAACCTGCTTCATGTCCGTTGTGTTCTCGCTGCATTGCTACATTTAAACAAATAGAGTGGTTGGAGATGATGATAGGCTCTTTCGCGGGTAAATAAACCTGTTTCTCTTTCTTTTACATGTCTATATTCATTATAAGTTATCTTCAATACATGCCTTCTTGCATACTAACCTACTTCATGTCCATTGTGTTTTCGCTGCATTGTCGCATTTAAGCAAACATAATGGCTAGGGAGGGTGATGGACTCTTTGGCGGGTAAATAGACCTGTTTCTCTTTCTTTTAGATGTCTGTCTTCATACTAGCTTGCCTTCATGTCCATTTCATAATCGACATTGTTTCCTTGAAAAAAAAATGTTGCTTGGATAGGAAGATGAATTGTTCTTTGAAACAGTAGAGGGTTCTGTGGTACAATCT
Organism: Picea sitchensis; assembly: GCA_010110895.2. NCBI lineage: Eukaryota > Viridiplantae > Streptophyta > Pinopsida > Pinales > Pinaceae > Picea > Picea sitchensis. The sequence continues at coordinate 112,565 of SNQJ01S0013949.1, forward strand.
TGTAAAAGGTATACCAACCATGCTGGTAAATTAAATATACAAACTGGGTGGGGGCATATAATATTAGACTTGAAAACGATGGCTTCATAGCAATGGGCCTTTCTTCCCTCCCTATTTCTATTTTTTCCATTTTCTATTATCCCTTTTGCTTTCTAATTCATCTTCTTAGTGTTCTTTCTGAAAATGCCTTGTTGTGCCAGTTGGCAGACTAGTGGTTTCACACCTATGGTCATGCTTCTACCTTATTCCATAGTTACCCACTTTGTCAATTGCAGGTGTCGGGATGGCAGGTTCAAGATTGCTTCCCTGTCTTTCGGGGGTCTGCGATTTACAAATTTATTGTTGTTTGGAGGACACAAAACAATAGTATTGATTTTTTTAGCTAGCTAGCCCACAAACCTGCCTGATCATTTCTATGGCATTGTGACGCAAATGTAGTATGTGGCTTGTTTTGGTAGTTTTCCTTGATCGATGAACTTGGTAAATTTAATCTCCTAGAAAAATTTGAAATCAACGAATATATATTGTGCGAAGTGCAATTGTGCTATCATATCAACAAGAGGCCCTTAAAATTCAAATTGGTCATTTCTTTAGCATTTTTGCTTGTTCCATGAACTTGATAAAATTAATCTCCTGGAATAATTTGAAATCAACGAATATATACTGTACGAAGTGCAATTGTGCTATGATATCAACAAGAGGCCCTTAAAATTCAAATTGGTCCTTGTTATGCTTGCGGTGATAGAATTTTAAAAAAAAATCTTTTGTTTCCTTCCTTTTTTTCAAAATAAGCGATTTAACATCCTTTGATAATTTTATGTAATTCAGTTGTACAATATAAATACTTAATATTAATAATTTAGTATTTGAAAATAATGTTTTTAGATAATGTTAGATAGGATGACCATCTGTAAACAATGACAATGTTGAGCCCACCAGTCCTTGAGTCCTTCTGTGAATTTGTATATCATGGAAATTTGAGTGTTGTTTGGAGAACATGGGACAATAGAACTGCAATGTTGAGCCAGAGAGACTGCAAGTTCGCCTGTCAATTTGTATATCACGGAAGTTTGGGTGCTATTTGTAGGACATAGAACAATAGAGGCTCAATTTTGAGCCCGCCAGGCTGAGAAACCACGATTCAAAAAGTGCCTAAGTATGGAATGAAGGATCCATCCATTCTCTATAAAATCGCATGTCCATATAAAGTACATTTTTACTATGTATTGCTCATTTGTCAGAAAATTTCTAGGTGTGGAAGTTGGCCCTAGAGTCCATCTATAAATTTGTATATCACGGAACTCCGAGTGATGTTTGGAGGACACGGAACAATAGAAGTGAAATGTTGAGCCAGGCAGCCTGTAGGTCTGCTTGTCAATTTGTATATAACAGAATTGTGGGTGCTATTTGTGGGGCACGGAACAATAGAGGCCCAATTTTTAGCCCCCCATCCCGAGAACCCGCGATCCAAAAAGTGGCCAAGTATGGAATGCAAGATCCATACATGATCTATACAAATTGCATGTCCATACTTTATAAGAGTACATACTTAGTATGTATTACTCATTTTTTGGAAAACTTTTAGGTGTAGAAGTTGGCGGATTCACAACTTCAAATTTCACTTACTTTTATATCACCATCTCGACCGACCACTTCCCCATTTGATGTTGTAATAAACAAATATAAAATGCCCCAAGTCCAAATGTGCTATGAAATCAACACGAGGGCCTTAAAATTCAAATAGCTCGCAAGTCTTCTTGTCAATTTGTATATCGCGGAAATGTGGGTGCTATTTGTAGGACATGGAACAACAGAGGCCCAATTTTGAACCCGCCAGGCCGAGAACCCGTGATCCAAATAGTGCCTAAGTATGGATTGAGGGATTTGTACGTACTCTATAAAATCTCATGTCCATAGTTTTTAGAAGTACATCTTTAGTATGTATTGCTCGTTTCCTCCGAATGTTGTTTCGAAGACATGGAACAATAGAACTGCAATGTTAAGCGAGCCAATCTGCAAGTTCGCCTGTCAATTTGTATATCGTGGGACTCTGGGTGCTATTTGTAGGATATGGACAAATAGAGGCCCAGTTTTGATCCCGCCAAATAGAGAACCCTTGATCAAAAAAGTGGCCAAGTATGGAATGCAGGATCTGTGTAAGCTTTATAAAAACCTGATGTCCATACCTTATAAGAGTACATACTTAGTATGTATTACTCGTTTTTCAGAAAACTTCTAGCTGCGGAAGTTGGAGGATTCATGAATTCAGATTTCAATTATTTTATATCACCAGGCCGACCGACCACTTCTCCGTTTGATATTGTAAAAAATGAATATAAACTGTCCCAAGTCCAATTGTGCTAATACATCGACAATGAGCCATTAAAATTCAAATAGTCCAAAAGTCCGCTTGTCAATTTGTATATTGCGGAACTATGGGTGTTATTTTTAGGGCACGAAACAACAGAGGCCCAATTTTGAGCCCAACAACCTGATAACCCATGATCCAAAAAGTGGATAAGTGTGGAATGAGGGCTATGTACATGCTCTATAAAATCTCATGCCCATACTTTATAAAAGTGCATATTTGGTATGTATAACTTGTTTCTTGTGGAATTTTCTAGCTACGGAACTTGACAGATACACATGTTCAGATTTCCACCCATTTTTATATTAGCATCCCTACCAACCTCTTGCCCATTTCATATTATACAAAAATTTTGGAACGCAAGTTTCTGAATATGCGGGTTTTTGTTTGAAATAAGATATTTCACATCCTTTTATAATTTTATGTAATCAAATTGTACAATATGAATATTTAATATTAATACTTTAGTATTGAAAATAATATTTTTAGGTAGTGTTATATAGTTGATAGGGATCAACATCTGTAAAAACTCGCAAGGTTGAGCCCTCTAGCCCTGGATTCCATCTGTGAATTTGTGTTTGAACAACAAAGAACAATAGAAATACAATGTTGAGCAAGCCATGTGAAAAGTCCGCCTGTCAATTTGTATATTGCGGAACACTTGAGTGCTATTTGTAGGTCACGGAACAATAGAGGCCCAATTTTGAGCCCACCAACCTGAGAACCTGCGATCCAAAGATTGGCTTAAGTATGGAATGCGGGAACAGTACATGCTCTATAAAATCTCATGTCCGTACTTTCTAAAATTAGATTTTATGTATTCCTCATTTTTTTGGGAAAATTTCTTGGTAAGGAAGTTGGCAAATTCACGTATTCATATTTCACTTAATTTTATATCACTAGCCCCAACGACCGACGAATTCCCCATTTCTTATTGTACAAACATCCTTGTCTAATTAAATTGTACAATATCAATATTTAATATTAATAATTTAGTATTCAAAATAATGTTTTTAGATAATGTTAAATACTTGATAGGGATTAGAATTTGTAAATAATGGCACTCTTGAGGCTGCCAACCCTGGAGTTTGTCTGTCAATTTGTATATCGCGGAACTCCGAGTACTTTTTGTATGACACGAAATAAAAGGAGTGCAATGTTGACCAAGCTAGCCCACAGGTCCGCTGGGAAATTTGTATATCGCGAAATTATGGATGCTATTTGTAGACCACAGAAAAATGGATGCCAAATTTAGGGCCTGCCAGTCTGAGAACGCGATCCAAAAAGTGGCCAAGTATGGAATGCGGGATCCGTACATGCTCTATAACATCTCATGTTCATATTTTATAGTACATATTCAATCGCAGGTTCCTGCATAGACGAGTTTAACATTGTGTTTCCATTGTTTTGTCGCGTGCAACTAGCACCCTTACTTCCACAATTTACAACTTAGCAAACAAACCCCCCTTCATCTCATATGCTTTCGCTTTCTGTTTACTTGGTCCTTTTTCCCAATGTCTCATGCTTTTATATACAGAACTTGAAGTTCAGCGATATACAAATTTCCCTCTCTCCATTGTGCTTCTGTTGTCCCCCTACGCACAAACAACAATTGAAATTCCGCAACATACAAATTGACGACCGATATCTATCATTGAGATGAAATATGACCATCGACCCTTCACGTCTCCTGGGTATATCTTCTACCCTTTTTCTTTTGTAACCCGCACGACCGCTTTCCATACTTAGGTATTTATTGGAATCAGTTTCACGGGTTGGCGGGTACACGAAATGTACAATGCTTCGTCGCAATTTGCCATCACCATTGCCTTCGTACTTATTTCCAGATATGCAATAATTAAGCTTTAATTCTAGTAGTTCATCCCGCAGGGACCGTTAAGATTTTCATTAATGTCCAGAAATCTGGAGAAGATATGTCATTACTACAAATTAAACTAAGATTTGTGTAGAAATATGTGATCCTTTCCAAGTATTCATTTCAAACATGATGCAATCTGTTTTTGTGCATCGATGGGTTAGCGCCTTTAAGAAATTTCTAATTCTTAATCTCTCTTCATCCTCACCGCGAGCTTCACACTTTTTTCAAATTATGCAATTAGTGAGTTGTAATGGTGATAACTCATTCCGCATGAACCTTGGAGATTGTCATTGATCAATGAAAGGCTTCAGGAGATATTCCATTGTGTAAGTTTTAAACTTGTGAAGTAAAGCAATGCATATAGATTCTTAAGAAAAATAGAAATTAATCAATGGGTCATTCACATAGTACATAGAGATTTATACCGGAAACCCTCAACTAGGAAAACCTTTCTTATATTCATTATATCAAATTTCACCATTCACCATACAATATATATACAATTTTTTTAGGTATTCCGGAGATACCAAAACTCTAATCCCTTAATCTGGGATTAATTTACAAAATCGTTAAAAATAGCAAAAACCGCTCAAAAAAAAAATATGGGGCATTGCCCTGGGCTATCGCCCGTTGCCAAACACTGCGCGTAACCAGGGGGGAATACCTGCCCCAAATGGGACCCCCCTAAGAAATCACCCAACACACATGAAACAGACGACACTACTAGAGGGATCGTCAGACGCAGTTTTCATATCTGACGCACCCACACACACATGCAAAGAATATAACACATACCCAACATTCTGCCACTTGTTGTTTTTGTTGCATCCAGGGGTCCAGGGGATTTTATAGTAAAAAATATAGGGAAACAATGCCCATTGTTACTCTACACTAGGATAATGTTTATGTTCTCACAGACTTTGTCAATGAATCCGCAACATTCTTCAAAGTGTCAACCTTTTCCAGCAACACCTTCTTTTCCTCAACCACGTCTCTCACAAAGTGATACTGAACATCAATATGCTTTGTCTTCGAATGATAAGTGTTAGAAAAACAGGACCGTAGAGCAATAAAATAAAACAAATGCAGAAACAAAACACATAAGACACACAATACAAGAGAGACACAGATTTACGTGGTTCACCCAGTGTGGGCTACATCCACCAGAGAAATTGCCAGGTCCTTCCTTTATTATTATCCAGCAAATGAAGGGATACAACCTACAACAAAACCCGTTGTAACTTCCTCTTCTTTCTCTCACAGTATCCTCTCTTAGAATACAATATTCACCATCAACCATAGCCGCGATACATTTCCCTCACAAAAGAGGGTTGCCTTCTAGGGAACAAAACCCTAACATAATCTCTACCATTAAATCTGCGACCTTATAATGAACGGTCCAGATTTACAATGAAATTACAATATACTTTTACAAGGCAATTTTTTCTTCGAGGGATTTGCCCCCGAGCACCCGCTGGGGGCCCACTTGCCCCTAGACCCCCCAGGACCCCGCAGAGGGGGTACCCCCCCTCTGCACTCCCCTGCGTGGAAGAGTGTATATACTTCTGGGGTGTAAATACTTCATGGGGTATAAACACAGCTGAAAGCAAAAGACCTATAAATCAGAAAGATAATCAGGCTCCACAACTGACAATCTCCCACTTGGAGACTGATCTCAACAACTCCACCATTGTTGTGTATTCTGGACTCTGAAGCTTCTTGGACCTGGAAAATTTCTCATTTTCATCTTCATTCTTGAAGACCAACTGAAACTGAGCAAGAACTCAGTTTCTCCCTGGTTACTCCCTTTGTTAACATGTCTGTAGGATTTTGGCTAGTGTGTATCTTTTCCAGCTTCAATTGTCCATCTTCCAAGGTGGATCGTATGAAGTGGTACCTCAACTGTATATGCTTAGTCTTCGAATGAAAGGTTGAGTTCTTTGCAAGGTGAATGGCACTCTAAATGTCACAGTGCAACCTGTTGTTCTCTTGCTTCTTTCCCAATTCCTCCATAAACCTCTGTAACCAAATCATCTCTTTACTAGCCTCTGTAGCAGCAACATACACTGCCTCTGTTGTTGAAAGTGAAACAACCTTTTGCAGTTTTGAAATCCAACTTACTGTTGTTCCACCTATAGTAAAAACATACCTTGTGGTGCTCCTCCTACTATCTTTATCACCTGCCATATCTGAATCAACATATCCCTGTAGAAAAGTGTCTGAACCTCCAAAACATAATGCATGATTAGTAGTACCTCTCAAATACCTGAGAATCTGCTTTACTGCCTCCCAATGTTCTTTACTTGGATTGTTCATATACCTGCTCACAACTCCCGCTGCATGTGCAATATCTGGTCTTGTGCAGACCATTGCATACATCAAGCTGTCAACTGCTGATGAATAAGGGACCCTGGACATGTATTCCATCTCCTCCTATGTCTTGGGACACATTTCCTTAGTTAATTTGAAATGGATGGCCAAAGGTGTACTAACTGGTTTTGCATTCTGCATTCTAAACCTCTCCAACACCTTCTCTGTGTACTCACCCTGAGACAATGTCA
>SNQJ01S0013949.1:119382-156865 GCA_010110895.2 Picea sitchensis
GTGTGGGCTACGTCCACCAGAGAAATTTCCAGGTCCTTCCTTTATTATTATCCAACAAATGAAGGGATACAACCTACAACAAAACCTGTTGTAACTTCCTCTTCTTTCTCTCACAGTCTCCTCTCTCAGAATACAATATTCACCATCAACCATAGCCGCGATACATTTCCCTCATAAAAGAGCGTTGCCTTCTAGGGAAAAAAAACCTAACATAATATCTACCGTTAGATCTGTGACCTTATAATGAACGACCTAGATTTACAATGAAATTACAATATACTTTTACAAGGCAATTTTTTGCTTCGGGGGATTTTCCCCCGAACCCCCACTAGGGGCCCGCTTGCCCCTAGACCCCCCAGCCAGGCGGATAGGCCTCCCGGACCCCACAGAGGGGGTACCGCCCCTCTGCACTCCCCCGCGTGGAAGAGTGTACATACTTCTGGGGTGTAAATACTTCATGGGGTATAAACATGGTTGAAAGCAAAAGACCTATAAATCTGGAAGATAATCAAGCTCCACAACCAACAATAAGCTAGGTTCTTTGCCAATAATATTGCACTCTGACTGTCACAATCTAATATCATTGCTTGTTATACCAACCCAATACCTGAACACAATCTTTGTAACCATAATTCTTCCTTGCTTGCATGAGTGGCTGCCATGTATTCTACTTCTGTAGTTGAGAGTGCCACTGCAGCCTGTCTTTTTCTCATCCAACTGATTGCTCCACCAAATAGGTTAAACACATACCCACTTGTAGATCTTCTGCAATCCAGATCTCCATCCCAGTATACATCAAAAAATCCATGTATGTCCAACACTCTGTCCAAACCTGGTCTTCCTTGGTAGCACAATCCATAACTGGTAGTCCCACGAAGATACCTGAAGACCCTCTTTACTGATGTCCAATGCTCCTTCCCTGGTTTTGACATATACCTGCTCAAAACTCCCACTGCATGTGCAATGTCCGGTCTAGTACAGACCATTGCATACGTCAAACTGCCAACTACACTAGCATACGAAACATGGGACATGTCCTCTTCTTCTTCCTGTGTCTTGGGACACTGATCTGTACATAACTTTACACCTATAGGAATAAGAAACTTGATCAGTTTACTTCCATGCATATTAAACCTCTGCAATATCGTCTCAACATATTTTATCTAATTCAACTAGAGTTTCATGTTTTCATGATCTCTTTTAATCTCCATTCCAAGAATGAAGTTAGCAGCACCGAGATCCTTCATGTCAAATTTGGAGGATAGCTGCGATTTCACCTCCTTGATAACATCCATGTTATTTCCTACCAAAAACATGTCATCAACATACAACACTACATAAATGAAGCGATTACCAACCTGCTTGGAATATACACAGTGATCATCCCTTCTTCTTACAAATCCCAATCCAAGGATGTATGTGTCAAAATTTTGGTACCACATCCTAGGTGATTTCTTCAGACCATCTCTTTCTTTCCCTTCACTACAAATCCTTATAGCTGCTTCATGTAGATTTATTCTTCCATATCCCCATGTAGGAATGTTGTCTTCACATCCATCTGTTCCACTCCAAGATCAAAAGCAACAACAATAGATAAAATAAATCTAACAGAAGTTAACTTAGAATCAGGAGACAAAATCTCACCAAAGTCAATTCCCTCTACCTGGGAATAACCTTTTGCTACTAACCAAGCTTTGTATTTCTCCACTTTACCTTATGCATTAAACTTCTTCTTAAACAACCATTTTCCACCAACAGATTTTCTTTCAACTGGCAACTCAACTATATCCCATGCCTCATTCTTATCCAAGGCATCCATTTCTTCAACCATGGCCTTCTTCCAGAGTTTACTATCCTTTGAATTCATTGCTTCCCTGACAGTTCTAGGATCATCATCAGTAATAGATAAAGAAAAATTGGAACATAAATCAGGTGGACTATACCTTTCTGGTTTCCTTTTATCTCTCATTGATCGACTCAACACTGGGGTATGAGGTTCTTCTTCTTCTTATGCTTCCTCTTCTTCAGATGATTCAGATTTTGCATCATCCGACTCTAGCTCTATTTTCTTAGGTTCGTCTTGTGTTGGTAGGAATTCCTGTTTGGACACATCTTTTACCTCTCTGAAAACAACATCTCGATTGTAAACAGTCTTCTTGGTTTATGGGTTCCAAAGTTTATAACCTTTCACACCATATTTATAACCAATAAAGATACACTTTTTAGCCTTTTTATCCAGCTTACTCCTATTTTCCTTTGGAACATGTACATACGCATCACAACCAAACACTCTAAGATGTTGAAGACAGGGTTTCTTTCCATACCATACCTCATGTGGAGTTTTATCATCCAACGTTGATGAAGGTGATCGATTGACCAGGTAACATGTAGTACCCACTGCCTCTGCCCAGAATTCTTGTCCTAACCTGGCACTGTTGAGCATGCTCCTTGATTTTTCCAGTAGTGTCCTATTCATCCTTTCTGCAGCTCCATTCGGCTGAGGAGTGTATGGAGTAGTCTTATGCCTTTCTATACCGCACTTCTTACAAAATTCTTCAAATTCGTTTCCGCAGGATTCTCCACCATTATCTGTTCTCAATACCTTTATTTTCTTCTCTGTCTGGTTTTCTACCAGAGCCTTAAACTCTTTAAATTTATCAAATACCTCATATTTCTATCTAAGAAAATAAATCCATGTTTTCCTTAGAAAATCATCTATGAATGAAACATAATACACATATTTACCTAGGTATGGAACAGGAATAGGTCCAAACACATCACCGTGTATCAACTCTAAGATCCCCTTTGCTCTTGTAGCACCAGATGAGAATCTTACTCGATTTGGTTTACCATGTATGCAATGTTCACAAAAATCAAAATCCAGAGTCCAATTAGACATACCTTCAACCATACCTTTACCGTGTAGTGTTCGAAGGCTCTTTTCTCCAATATGTCCTAGTCTTTGATGCCACAGCATGGTCTTCTTTCCAGGGACAATATTGGTCTTGTTCTATGTTTAGGGACAATAGAATTGTTACACCCATTAGTATAAGTGCTTCCCAGCAACTTGTACAGAGTTCCACACCAAACTCCCCTCATCAACACCATTGCTCCTCGTACTATCTTGCAAGTGTTCTTTCCAAATACAGTATCCACTCCTGCATCATCCATCTTGCTTACAGATATTAGGCTCCTGGCTAGTTTTGGAATGTGTAGAACCCTAGGGAGAGTTCTAATCCTTCCATCTTCTAGCAGCAACTTAACCCTTCCACGTCCCAAGATTTTCGTTGTTGAGTCATCTCCTAGGAATACATCACCGCCATCGTATTTTTCATATTCAGAGAACCACTCCCTATGAGGATTCATATGGTATGACACACCTAAGTCGATCAACCACACATCACAGTCTGCATGTGTACTTGTAGATGTCAGGTAAACATCACCTCATTCAGTGGAGGTTTTTACCTCTGTGGAAGAGGTACTATCAGATCCCTTTGGTTTATCAACCTTCTTAGACTTGCAATCTTTCTTATAATGCCATATTTTACCACACTTCCAACATTTCCTCAAGAATTAGATCTACCTGTAGATTTAGATCTCCCCCCCCACCCCCCGAAGGTTTACCAAGATTCCTGTCTTGGGTACAACCTCTTACAAATAAAGCATCTATGCTATGACTATCCATGCTTTTCCACCTCATATCTTCAGATAACAAGGATGAAACTACATCCTCATACTTCAATGTATATTGAATGGTACAACCAATTTCTACAACCAGATTATCCCAAGAGCCTGGAAAAGAACATAAGAAATTAATACACTTATCTTCTTCTACAATCATAATATTAACAAAGACAAGTTGAATTACCAGATTATTAAAGGCATTTAGATGTTCTGTCACAGAATCTCCATCTTCCATCCTAAGATGATACAACTTATTTCGAATAAATAACTTGTTTACCAAGGACTTTGATTGATACAAATTCCCCAACTTATCCCATAGTTCCTTGGCTGTAAATTCTCCTGAGACATTCAACAAAACTGAATCTACAAGGTAGAGTCGAATAGTACTCCTTGCTCTTATGTCCAACGTCTCCCAATATTCCTTCGACATACTAGTAGCTGGTGTACTATTAGTTTGTGTACTAGTATGTTGTGTACTAGTAGCCTGTGTGCTAGTAGACAGTGTACCAGTAGCCTATGTACCAGGATCCACATCGATCCATTGTTCTTTGTCTACAAGAAGGTCCTCCATCTTGAGCTTCCATAGCTCAAAGTTTTTTCTGTTGAACTTCTCTATCTCGATCCTAGATGAGCTCAACATTCCTCTTTCTATACTCGAATCTCCACTACAAAAGCTCCCACGAAACCCAGGTTTATCACAGACCCAAGATAAAATTGATCTATCAAGACTGAGCCAAACTTTCAACAACAAAGGCATCCCTCTGAAGCCAAAAAAGAGCTCTGATACCACATGTAAGTTTTAAACCTATGAAGTAAAGCAATGCATATAGATTTTTAAGAAAAACAAAAATTAATCAATGGCTCATTCACATAGCACACATAGATTTATACCGGAAACCCTCAACCGGTCAAAACCTTTCTTATATTCATTATATTGAATTTCACCATTCACCATACAATATATATACAATGTTTTTAGGTATTCCGTAGATACCAAAACCCTAATCCCTTAATCCAGGATTAATTTACAAAACTACCAAAAATAGCAAAAATCGCCAAAAAACAAAATCGGCGGGGAATACCGCCCCCCCCCTGGGACCCCCTTAGGAAAGCGCCTGGTGCACACGACATAGATAACACTCATAGAGGGATCGTTAGACGCAATTGTCATATCTGACATGCCCACACACACACATGCAAAGAATATAACACATACCCAACACATTGATACACAATAAACCATAATTTTTGGAGGCTTATATTATCCCTCCCCGATTTTCATTTCAAACATCGTCTCGAGCAAATGGAAATTGTCGGCAGCTTGTGGCATCGATTTTGTCCAGATACAGTAAACATATTTGTGCATAATGGACAGAGCTTCCACTATTCTAATGCATATTCGTATTGCTCATCTCCCTCCGCCCAGGAGCAAAAAAGGAGATGGTCCCTTGGTACACCGAGAGACGTATTTCAAGCCAAATAATTCCAAGGCAACCTTGCCTTCTCAAAGAACCTACCCAGTTGCATTCATGGATTCCGCAGAGGTTGATGTCATGGATTCTGAGCCGAAAGAAGATGATTTGATGGTCGATGATACGGCGATGGATGATGGCAATGTAGAGACTCTTCCCACTCCTGTGCCCAAATTGAAATCAATCATAATGGGTGAAACTTCCCATCTCAGTGATGGAGGTCCTAACAACACCAAATGGAGTTTCAGAAAAGAAACCAACGCTCAATGCAATAGCCTCTTTGCAGTGCGAAAGTAGGAATTCCAGAGTTTGAAATTAGTTCGTTCTGGGCAGAAGAGTTTCACTGTAAAGAAATGATATGTTGATGCTCCCAGAGATATATTTCCAGCCAAAAAATTATTCTCTTGTGGGACTATTGTCCTCTTCTTCGAATATAAAATTAACATCTTCAAGAATGAGGTCCATAAATCTCATTGCTGGAAGGAATTTTTCTACTAGTCATCTCCTTCCACCCAGAATGGACTAGTTTGGGCTCTGAAATTGCACGTGTAACCTGTGACCCTGAATTTTTTTCGACTATGCAAAGGCGGTTTCAGTTAAGGGATATTCCATTTTCCTTGCAATGTTTTTCATCTTCTTCCTCACGGGAAGCTTCTAAAAACTATCAATTTCACCACAAGATGATTCATCGAGGAGAAAACTGCAAGGATGTTGCATACTGCGGATCCCGTGCCTGTGTTTGTGGAAAATATATTCAATGTTTTGGCCTGAAGAACTGGGTCCAATTTCTAAGGATAGATGTACAATACTCGGGTTTTTCTTATTTTTTTAAATGGATTTTCTATTAACAAAATTTGCCTTGGAGTCTTCATTTCTGCTTCTTTTATGGATTTAACGCATGTTCTCATTGACAGGTTCAGTGCTGTCGTAGTTCTTGGATATTGTGTTTACTTAGGTTATTTTTTCTAAGATGGAACATATAAAAATTATATGACAATGTACTCTGTCAATCCACTGGCCTTTTATTCAAACAAAAAATGGATTACACACAGTTTCAAACCAACATTCAATTATATTTGTAATGCAGATAGAACATATCAATAACAATGTACAATCTTGCAGCAAAATTGTCATTCTTGTTTCTATGCATGTAATTATTAAGTTTTAATGCTAACAACCCATAATGAAAGAAGTTTGATACTTAAGTTAATATGTTACAGTCATACAAGAATGTATCAAGAACACAGTTACACCCACACGTTCCAATAAAATGTAATCTTCAACAAAGCATTTGCTGGCAATGAGTAGAAAATGAAGTTTAATAGTTAAGTTAATATGTTACAGTAATGGAAGAATGTATCAAAAACATACTTACAAGCACAGGTTGCAATAAAATCTAATCTTCAACAATGCATTTGCTGAAAATTAGTAGAAAATGATGGCTTTGCAACAATGGGGCTTCTTTGAAACCAATTCGCACTTACGAAAACTTCCCTCTGCCTTTATATTTTCCCACTATTTTATTCCCTGTAGTTTCTCTTCCTGGTTACTTAATCGGTTTTTTTTGAAAATGCCTTGCTGCATGGCTTGGCGGATTCAAGGAATTTCCAATGAGTGCTTCCCCTTTCTTTAAATCGGCCCTCTATTGTTCTGTGTCCTACAAGTAGCACCAAGAGTTCCACCATATACAAATTGATAGGCAGACTTGCGCGTTGACTGGCTCAACGTTGCACTTGTACTTTTCTGTGACCTCCAAACTACATTCGGACCTCCGCGATATACAAACTGACACATGGGATCCAGGGCTGGCGAGCTCAAGATTGCCTTTGTTTATGGATGGAAAAGTGCTAAAACGAGGCATACCACATTTGTGCCACATATGTTATATTAAAGGGAAAAGAATTTCCTCTATAGTTTTGTGCCCTACAAACAACACCCACATTTCTGCACTATACAAATTGACAGCCTGACTTGCGGGCTGGTTGGATAATAAAATGCCTCGGAGTTCCACGATAGACAAATTGACAAACGAAGACACTTCTTCGACCATGAATTCCCAGTAGGTGGCTCTAGATTGGACTTTTGTCATTCCATGCCCTGCAAACAGTACCGTCACTTCCGCAATATACAAATTTACAACTGGACTCAGATCATACTCTCTTTCGTAATATGCTCCACCTATCATGCCCTCTTCAGTGGTATACATTTTGCACTGAAAAATTCTGAGAAATACAATTTAACCATTGGGTCCTTATGTCTTCTTTGGAACTATTGTCACCCCATTTTCAAGCCTGTATATCCGCTTTCCATTCTTTTGCATTTCTTCGAATTTTTTTGGTGGATCATCGGTTTGGTGGGTTGAAGAAATATTCAGTTCCTAGTCACTGTTTCCTGTGCCCGTGCCCCTTTGCAATTAGAAATTACCAATTATATATAAGATCTTATTTGTAGGCATGCAATTAGCAAGAACTAATTTCAAACATCATGGAATGTCATTTTTGGGTCGTCGGGTTGGTCCCTTCACGAAAACTTCAATCCTTGATTCCAAGAATGAGTCTGCCCGACCACTTCCCTATTCCATACTTGGCCACTTTTCCTGCACTACCCCATCATGATCTCTTCCTTTTTACACATTTTTCAGTAAAAAATTCCGATACATAAAATTTGACCGTGGAACACTCGCCTCTCCTGAGTATCCCCATAACCCTTTTTTGAATCTCGTCTGACCGCTTTTCATACCTTTCCATTCTTTCCTTTCTCTCCCATGTCTCCATCATCTTCGCGCTTGTCTATAATAAAAGAAAAATATATATATATATATATATATATATATATATATATACATACATATCTTGTTTCTAAATATGCAATTACTGAAATTTAATTGTAACAACTCATCATGCAGGATCCGTATAGATTGTCATTGATGGGCGAAAGGCTCGAGGATATCTCCTATTAATGTGCATTAAACCAAGATTTGTGGGGGGTTATATTATCCCTTCCGAGTGTTGATTTCAAAATCATGAAATGTCGTTCGCACGTCGTGACCTTGGCATGTTCACGAAACCTCCAATCCTTAATTTCTTTTCATCGTACCCTCCACCTTCTCATTTCTAAATATGCAATAAGTAATATTTACTACTAATAGTTCATCATGGACCACCCATACAGATTGTCATTAGTTAGTGAAAGGCTCAAGGAGCTTTCCCATTCATAAGAATTTAACCAAAATTTAGCGGAGAGTTACATTATCGGCTCTAACTATTCATTTCAACCATCATCTAGAGAAAACCAACGTTCTCATAAACCTATGGCATCAAATCGACAATAGTTTTGTGGAGATACAGTGAACATCTTCGGGCATGAGGACCAGAACTTCCAATGGTCCAGGGAATATTCTTATTACTCAACCTCTGTCGCAGAGAACCAAGTAATTTGGACCTTTGGGATTGCTCATACAGGCTGTGTCCTTGAGGTTTTTGACTGTAAGGACCTGGTTTCTTGGTTCACCGATAAATTTATTTTAGACAAAAGAATTATTCCACTGCGGGACCACTCTTCTATTTCTTTGTCACCTCAGGTATTCCGCCAGATGCTAAGATTGTTAGAGCCAACATTAACGTTCAAAGGATAAGATTCGAAACAGTTCCTGGAAAAGCATAATAATGGGTTGGACCTCTTTCCCCATTTATTGGAAAACCTGCTTCTAGTTCCTGAAGATATTACAAGCTTGCAAGTTAGTTCATTTAGAAATCCATTTCGCGAAATTGCTTGTTTGTTTACAAGAATAACAAGAAAGGAGTCCACATCAACTGTTTCCCAACTGGCTCTTTATATTTTGTATTTCACAATCAATGAACAAACCATTTTTGATTGGGGAAAGTTAATTTCTCATGAAATCTGTTCCCAATTGTCAAGCTTCAAAAGGGAAAATAAATTTTATATGTCGTCCTATTTAGTTTTTGCGATAGCGCATTCTTGTCGGCTTCCACAACTATCTCTCTCCAAGAATGTCAACTACACATTCCACCCATTAACGTTTTGGTACCAAGCCTTGTGGAAGCACAAGGATTCCCACTGTTTCTATGAAGTTTTTAATGGATTAGTGTCTGTTTTCAAAGTTTTGTTGTTAGGAGAAGATGCTCCATGCATATCTGAACAGGCAACCAATTTTTTGCACAGGAAGGGGACACTCGAACATTTGGATAATTACACTGTCATAAGAATTTTTGGCTCCACGGAAATACATGCTCTCCTTCCATGTCACATTACGGACATAATGTTTTTTGCAAAGGTATCAAGACAATACAATTACTGGTTGCATCTGTTGCAAAAGAAGAAAAATAAACAGTTTATTCCTCTGCCTTGGAAAGTAGGGGACTTTGTGTTGAAAAAAGTCAAGAAAATTGAGGAATTCGCAGCGCATTCTAGCATCTTCAACCTCAGATATGCTGAAATCATAAGAGGGTTCGACCCCTATAATATTTTTCGACAACATTTACAAACACTTGGCGTCGACAATTGTTTTTTAAAAAAACACCCTCCCGAAAACAGAGACAGTGGCGGAAACACTCCTGCCTCTAATGTCGGGGATGTGGACATAGTGAAAAGATGCACTAAATTGTACACAGAATAGGGGAAAGGCCCCGGTGACAAGAGTGTTCAATCGAAAAATAGCACTCCAAAAAATACAACATCCCGGAGCATCACTCCAACGACCCACCACAGAAACAAAGAAATTCAAAGTTCTTCAAACGGAGGAGGAGATAACGACCCTCCTCACTGTAAAATTGATATTTCTCACAAACTTCCAGTAGAAAAGAAGAGAAAACAAAATGTGGGACAGGCAGAAGAGACGAAAATTCAGATTGAGAACATGGAACTTGACACTAATCTGGATAGCATGTTCCTCTTCTTTGATCAGCCTGGAAACACCATCTAGCATAGTTGTCCAATGGACATATCCGTTACCAAAAATTTTGACGAATATGAATCCTTCATGTTCCAGAGTGTTGTTTTTGATAGCTAGTCCAAAAAAATGATAATTGAGAAAAAAAATGTTAAAAATAAGAAAGAGAAATCTCGTTCAGAGGTTGCCCTTGCCAACATGCGACCTTCCCAAATTTGTCAACTTCACACCACTACTGGAGAAGCACTTCATGATTCCATTGGAAGCATCGAGACTGAGAATGCTAGACTGAAGGACCGGGTCAAGGAATTGGAAGAGGCTTTCATTCCTATGCCATTGCTTGTCAATCCTTTAGCAATAGCCATGCCTACCACCCCTGCAGCCAACGTAAAAGAATCCTCCACCCTGTTGGCATCCTGTAGAGGATATGTAGAGAATAATATCAAGAAAAGAATGGAACTGGTTACCGAGGCATGGAAAACATCACAAACCATCACTTCCCTTGGAACCATGCCACATAGTTTTCTCAAACATTTGCAGGCGGAGTTAAAAGATGAAGACAATTTCTTTTTAAAAACAATCCTTCCTTTTGGCACCATTGTCAACAATATGACAGAAACAAAAAGAAGAGAACAAGATCTTCCATCCAAAAACTGGATCGATCAATTGAATGCAAGTTGGAAATAAAAAGTGAAGAACCTGCATCTCATTGTTCAGTCATGTGAACAAACCATATCGAAGAAAGATAAACTATTCACAAGGTTGTCAAGAATAGACTTAGCCAGAAAAACCAATGACTTCCAAGACCCCGACTTAATCACAAATTCCTTGCCCTTAACCAGGCAAGAGTTTGATAAACAAGTTGTTATGTTTAAGGCATTGTCTCTGGAAATTTTTTACAACATCCTTCACTTTGATCAAGCTCACATTGACCACTGTCTAGTCAAATATTCAGTATAGAATGAGGAAATTCATCAAGCTCTGTGTAATCTTTCTATTGTCTTCTGGGAATTAGAAAATGACATTTTCAACATAAAAATATAGAATGAGATCAATGTCGCCCATATAAGAAGCTACATTCAATAATGGATCGAAAGGAAATTGAAGCAAGCCGTCGACGAAAGGCAACATGCAGTTCCCAGGATTCCAGCAGTCATCGATGACATCATTGAAACCATATCCATCGACGAAATCAATGAAATTACAGCCGCAATAAAATATCCAAAGCGCTCATATGCACCCTCACTGTAAGTCTACTGATCGCATCCTACTTTGTTTATCAACCTAGTTATTCCACTTTCTTAAATAGAGATGTGTACGCAAACAATTATACCTTTCAATTTTTTTTTTTTGCAGGTATTGCACTCTATCTTCTTTCTAGAGTCCTGTTTCTTGTACATATTTCTCTAATGGTCCGTGAGAGACCCAATCCCAGTCTACATGACAAACAAATTGAAGTTCTCATTAATATGTAATAGACTTTAATTTTTTTGTATATTTCAAAATTTCCAGTAGTATGTAACAAACTTTTATTTTTTGACATACTTCAAATAAAACTGTTTTTTTATCTCCTTTTAAATTTATGTCGTGTCATTTAATTTTTCCCCATGTTCAGTTATATACATGTTACACACATCATTTATGTCATTTACAATTGGACCCCATTTTCCAATATTTGCTTTCTAACCTAGTTGACAGGGACTACGCTGCCTTGTTACATTATTTGTTTAGTTAACAATAAGTTTTCAAACCATTACAATAATATTTATTAATAATAATATTTAACATATTATTAGTTTAAACTAATATGAAAAGGATAAGAACTTCCTTCCAACCAACCAAACTAAATCCAATTTACATCAAATTATCATTATATTTAAAAAATTTAGTATTTAAATTTAATTAAAATTTATACAATATCAACATAATAAAAATTTTGATTATGTCTAAAGAAAGTCATTCTACAACACGATCCTCATGCCATTGACGACTATTCTCAAAATATCACCACACAAGCGGACTACGACTACAATTTCATTACAGAAGGAGAGAGTTTAATAACCATGGGGCACATGCAGGTGCCTTACAGAGCATAGCATCTCTGTACCAAGGGTTAATCACAACCTGGGGGCCATTAAAATCTACAGGAACATTCTATAGTGGGCGACCACTATTAATATGTATTCAAATACCAATAACTTGAAATCCGAGTCTGCACTTGAGATGCATTAGAGGAGCTTTAAGATGTTAGCATGCCACCACTTACACTCTTCCAACGCCTCTTACTCCAATCACATTTTCATCTGTCACCGGATGTATGGCTCCTCCATTTGCAAGACTGAGTTATAATATATTTCCCATGACGTTGACCTGCTTGCTTTTCCCACAAAGAAATTGCTCACTCTGGTATTCGTATTGAAACAAGTAACATAAATCAAACACGAAAACAATATAATCGCTACTCTTGGGGATAACATTATGAGTAAATAATGATGTAACGATGCACGCCCTTTCATTGAAGAACACAATCAGACCCTAAGCTTGAAATCTATATCTCCATGGAGATTGGGATTGCCAAGAAAACTATCTTTAAAAGCCGAAACCTAGAAAGTGTAAGGAATTGAGCCAGACAAGTGGTTTTCGGACTACATTGAAAATGACCAACATCAGATTCCCCAATTCAGGAGGAATTTACCCCTCAAGTAGATTGTTTGATAGGTCTAGAGAGTTTAAAAATGACATGGAGCCTAACCATGCAAAAATTTCTCCTGTTAACTGGTTGTTCGGAAGATTCAGCTCAGAGAGAAGTGCCAACGACATTATCCCTTTTGGAATTACCCCAGACAATAAATTGTGATCAAGCTGGAGGTTATTGATTGAACGCGGACCTGCAAGCTCATCAAGAAGAGGTCCCCACAGTCATTTATTGCTTGCACTAAAGTTGACAATGTTTCTCAGTTGTCCGATCTATGGATGAATGATTCCACTGAACTAAGTGTTGGCGATATGTAACCATTGCAGATCCTTTGCTCGACCAATCTCTTCGGGAATGTGGCCTTCAATCATATTATTATAGAGCTTCAATTGTATAAGCTTTTCAAAGCTCCATAATACCAGAGGAACCTCACCACTTATTTGGTTTTTATAGAGTTGTGCGTATAACAGATTGTTGCAAGAGTCCAAGGGTTGTAAGATCCCATTGAAATTGTTTGAAAATATAACCAACCCATAGATATTTCTTCCCTCGCAGAGATATATAGGCAGGGGGCACTGAAATTGTTTTCTAAAACATCAAGAAGCCAAAGATCAGAATGTGTACCCAACTTCTGTGGCAACCTCCTAGTAAGCTTATTACTGCAGAGATTCAAGTTGGTCAGGTTAACAAACATTTCTAGATGTGAAGGGACAGATCCCGTGAGGTTTTTTTCCCACAAAGACAAGGTTTCCAAATGGGTCAGATTTGCAATTGTTTCAGGAATAGTTCCATTCAACTAATTAGTTGAAAAGTCCAAAGATCGTATGCACCTCAACTCGTCAATATTATGCGGGATTTGTCCAGACAGTTGGTTTTCCCATAGATATATGATCTAGGTGGATATCGGTGGCCACCCACCTTTTTCGACTAGCTCAAAACAATTTTCTGGCAATTTTGGCAATTTACTTTTGTTAGCAGGTTTTAACTTCCGGGGCCATTTTGAGGGCCTAAATGAAGGTTTTTTTAGATCGAGGTTCTCAATGATAGCCGAAGGCATGATTGAGCCTCCAAAATGAATCTCCTTGATGATACCTTTCCAACGAGCTATCACACGCCTAAAACGAAGATCGTATGCAAAAGTTACGACCCCGGGAAGTTGATGTACTAACTTACCCAAACGGGGCCCACATGAATTTTGGCGCTTCATCTCCTAGGGTTAGGTTTTTGGATGTCTATGACTTTTGGCATTCTCGTCTATTGTAAAAAGGCCTCTAGAGCCTCATTCTAATCATCTTCTCACGGATGCGAGTAGCAGCCACATCTCTTCTCAGAGATAAGCTACCAGCGCCCTAGCTAGTTTATTTCCATTCTGTCTATAAGCAGATTTCAGTCATTTGTTATTAATGAAATGAAGTCTTATTTCTGCTGCATCTCTACGTTTATGTGCATTTATATATTTCATTGTGTTCCTACATAAATCCGGATCAGTGGTATCAGAGCGGTCTGCTCATTCTCGATCCTTCTTTGCATGTCCCCAACGAGATCAGGGTATAAGGAGTTGGGGCTCGATCTGGTGGAACCTTTGCGAGATCAGCCTCGCAAACCCCAACGAACGCCCATGGGGGAAGAAAAGAAATATGAGGGAGCAGGAGATCCTATCAAAATGTTGCTCGAGGAGGCCCTCGAGAAACAAAGGAACGCGATGATGGACAACTTTGCCCAGATCCTTGGAAAACAAAGGAACGCGATGATGGACAACTCTTCCCAGATCCTTCAACGATTCGACCGCTGCACCGACATCCGCATTACCCTGGAGGTGCTACTCCCTTTAAGGTACAAGTAAACTTTGAAATTCTATATTTGATGGCCAACATATGAAGATGTCAGATAGATGGTTGAATCGCTAGAAGGATATTTCTGGCTCATGAGTTTTCCAATCGAAAAAGATTATTTTCGACTCAAAGTTTTTCGCCTCATGTCAAGGGCTGGTGGGAAACCTAATCGGAGTAACAGGGCGAGGGGGGAACCCTTTTTGTTCTCGGTCACACCCACTTTTAATTCTTTCCAGATGCCATCAAGGAACAATATTATCCTGCGGGGAGCTATGAGGACAAATACATACCGGGACTACTTTGGCAGAGAAGGGACCAAGATGTGCATGATTACGAATTTGTTTCATACCCCACGACAAAGTTGGGTATCAAAGATTCAGAGAAACATTTGCGTTAAAGTACCATAGTTGTCCGGTGCATAGATACATTCAGAGGAAATGGAGTTCTCGACATCTCCTCACTTGGTGGCATACCGATATGCTACCAATATTGATGGTTCAAATGTATAAAGTTTAGACTTTGGTTTGCAAATCAGAAGCACGGAAAGGTACTCCCAAACCACAAACAGCGACCGCCAAGGTAGCCTGTGACAACTCCGCCAAAAACTACACAAGCAAAGAACAACACCACGAAGCCAAAAGGACACGGAAGTGGTGGTGTGAGTTCCATAAGAGCTCCACCATAACACAAGTGAGTGTCTCCGGCCAAGCAATCATTGGTAGCCGAATTGAAGGCTTCCGGACCGATGTAATGCTCACTCAATCAACCCATCAAGGGGAAATGACAGGGAAGAAGATTATCGATGCGAAGCCCAACGCCATCATAAGCACCACGAAGATCCAAAAGGGAGGAACCGTATATCCAGAGGTGGAGGGCAGAGCGCACTTCTTCCATTCCAAGATGTGGGTAAGCCGGTTCCCCGCTGCGCTCATTGCTCCATGCTGGGAGCTGTATGAACTCATCCTCGCAGAGGTCGTGGAAGCTTGCCACTTTGCCTACTACAACACACACCCACAACCATACACTATCTGGTGGTTGCACCAAGGATCTGGGATCCCGGCTACCGACAATGTCGCCTTCTTCTCACAAAGATCAAGCCCTTCACGACATGAGGTATTATGTGACGCTGTTCCTCCTTGATGCTTCGATGTATTATTAGGCCAATCGCACTTGTGGAAGCGACATGTCAGGCGAGAGTCTAGGCCTCGTGTTGCTATTATCACTTTGGGCAATAAGTCAGCATGTGATACTGGAGATAGCACCGCTTACCACCATCTCTTTGGTTATTACAAAAACAATGCAGTAAGCTCATATTTCCCAAACCGAGAAATTTGTTTTCCCGATGATCCTCCCCCTCTCGAAATGGAAGACTATGGCCATGACCTCCGACAAGGCCCCACCGCATGAAAAACAAATCGATAGATGGATAAGGTCGTGGATGAGTACGAGGACATCTTCACCCTCCACTGTAAGTGCCTCCTCTACACCGCCGTGTCAAGCACCCCATCGGATTCCGAATTTAGGTGCACCGTCAGCTTCCAATGGACCCATCTACCAACGTCATTCGAGAATGACGAAATCAAGAGGCGATTCAGGAGCTATTGCAGAAAAGTCACATCCGACCAAGTTCATCACCCCAGGTGGGAGCCCGATTTTCTTGGTGCAAAAGAAGGATGGGATTTAGAGACTCTTTGGTGATTGATTATCTAATCGAATAAGATCATTGTTTGGAATAGGTACTTGATCCTACGGATTGATGACCTTCTCGACCAACCTGGGGCAAAATATTCTCAAAGCAAGATCGACTTGAAGTCCTGGTATCACCAGGTACCAATTGAACGTTCTGATGTGTGGAAGACTACATGAAAATCCAAGGAGGGCCTTTTCAATGGTTGGTCATGCCTTCTGCTAGACGTGAATCGCCCCGAATCTTCACATGTGGCTAATGGATGACATCCTGCGTTTATTCACCAACTCATTTGTAGTGGTGTACTTGATAGAAATTCCCCTCGATCTTCTTCAACCGACTTGGGAAGAGCACCTCCACCATATCCCATAGGTCCTCCAAACACTACTTCGCGAACACAAGTTGTGTGCCAATTTGGAGAAATGCACTTTGGCATAACCCAAGTTCAATATCCGATATTATTGAGAACGGGGTGCATGTGGATCCAAAGAAAATCCTTCAAGTCATTCGAGATTGGCCACCCCCAACCACCCCACCGTAGCTCCAGATTCTTTAGGTTTCATGCCAATTTCTACCCCGTTGTGTTTTTTGGGATTCTCTCATATCACTTTGTCCTTGAGTCAAGTCACCAAGGGAGGAGCTAAAGCAAAATTCTTTTGGTCCTGACCTCAACAAGGCATTCAGGAGTTGGAAATATCGGCCATGCTCGCACTCCATTGTCACACTCACTACCGCATCTGCAACAACCATTTGAGATCGGTGACGTATGCCTCTGACTATGCCATTGAGGCAGTCCTTACTCAAATATGGGTATTCAAGAGATATCACAAGGAGACACTTTCTGACACAGTTCTGAAGTATCCCACTTATGACAAATAAATGTATTCCATCGTGGCAGCTTGCCGACAATCGAAGCATTACATTTTGGGGAAAGGAAATGGTCATCCACACACCATCAATTCCCTCGCTAGCTCATACGCATATTGCGAAGTTGCAAATGATTCATCAAGTGGTCCACATACTGCAATGTAGCTTTCATTTGAACATTATACAAAAAAGGCAAAGCACTAATACTGTTCTAGATCACCGTACCGAATTAACGCATCGCGGGCGCTTAACCATCGCGGGATCAACTCTTGTGGGCATGAGATTCTTGAGTGGCCGCTTGCCACAAGTGATCCGCACTGCCACACATTACAATAATTTTTGAGGGAAAACAATTCCTAATTTTCGACTTCCAGATGCCCCGCTGCCACTTGGGACACTCTTGTGTTCCTTCAAGCGAGCATAAGAGATGATTTGGGAGGCGACCATACGTCGTGCTTAGGCATTTTATGTTGAGAAACCGTGGCAGACCGCAAACGATTATTGGTCGAATCCTTCGGGACAAGATGTCTGGAAGGCTATCAAGTCCTACATCGCTCAAGGCCATTGCTAAACCGACTCATCAAGAAGCAAGGCTCTCTATACTCCACTTCCTACCCTCAGCCGACCTTTGGGAATCCATCTCTATGGATTACATGTTCTGCCTTTCTTACTAAGCATGGCAATGACTGTTTTTGTGGTCGCTGACCGACTAAGATGTCCATTATGATGGCATGTAAGAATAATATCACAGCAGAAGCCATCGCTAAACTCTTCTTTGAACGTGAAAGTGTGGGTAACACTTTGGGATCCCAAGGCCTATCATCCTTCATATCGAGACAGGGTTCTCATTACATTTTGGTCCACAAACCGTCGACAAGTTGACACCAAGCTCACCAAGTCCACAGCTTCCATCTACAAAATGATGGCCAAACAGAGGTCGCCAACCGGATGATCATACACATCTCCGCGACATGTACAATTCAAAGAATCCACGCGACATGGGATGAGAGCCTCCTATGTACAACACAACTACAACCGCTCTCCATAGCTCAATTAGCCACGCTCTCAAGTGGGCTTTGGGATTCTAGCCACTATGTCCCATTGACATAGCCATGCCATTTGTGGCTACTCTCAGAAGATTCAGCCTCATGTCTAGTCTGAGGCGGATAAGGCAACAAATTCATCGAGCACATTCAACACATCCAGACTACCGTGTTCATGACATCTTTGACAGAGCTAATGCTAAGTACAAGCAACGACATGATCAACATCGAGCTACACAAATTCCAAGTGGCTTACAAAGTGGTCGCGATTTTGCAAAGGAATGCCCTCGGCTGGACCCCACCGAAAGCTTCGACCGCTTCGATATGGGCCATACACCCTCACTACACAGAGGGGAAAATGCCTTTGAGCTCAAGATTCCACCATTCCTTGTCTACACCTACTGTTCAATGTGGACCTTCTTCACCCTACTTTCC
This sequence comes from Picea sitchensis, assembly GCA_010110895.2. Taxonomy (NCBI): domain Eukaryota; kingdom Viridiplantae; phylum Streptophyta; class Pinopsida; order Pinales; family Pinaceae; genus Picea; species Picea sitchensis. Next base: position 138,007 of record SNQJ01S0013949.1, read on the forward strand.
ACCTCTATTGTTAGCATCCGACATGGCTAAACAACTCACACCAACAGAGTAAATCCGTGACCGCGATGGAACAAGCCGAACTGATCAGATCATTGATACATATATCAAGCACACCCAAAACAAAGGATACCACTATATCGAAGTTGTCAAAGTAGGCCAACTCCTTCACCTAGGCAAACTACCACTGTGTGGACCAAGTTAAATAGAAGTTTCCTCATCTCATGATGAACTCCAATGCAATGGGGACCATTGCTTCCTAAGTGAGGGAGGATTGATCCAGTGGATATCTATGGCCACCCACCCTTTTCGACCGGCTCAAAACAAAGCCTCGGCAATTTTGGCAATTTACTATTTTTAGCAGGTTTTAATTTCCTAGCCATTTTGAGGGCCTAAATGAAGGTTTTTGAGATCAAGGTTATCAATGATATCCAAAGGAAAAATTGATCTCAAAATTAATCTCCTCGATGATACTTTTCCAACGAACTATCACACGCATAAAACGAAGATCGTGATGTGAAGCTAATGCACTCGAAGTTGATGTACTAACTACCCAAATCCAGGCCCACATGACTTTTGGCTTTCATCTCCTAGGGTTAGGTTTTGATGTCTATGACTTTGGTACTATTTTGGCATTCTCGTCTATTGTAAAAAGGCCTCTAGAGCCTCATTGTAATCATCTTCTCACGGATGCGAGTAGCAGCCACATCTCTTCTCAGAGATAAGCTACCAGCGCCCTAGCTAGTTTATTTCCATTCTGTCTGTAAGCAGATTTCAGTCATTTGTTATTAATGAAATGAAGTCTTATTTCCACTGCATCTCTGCGTTTATGTGTATTTCTGTATTTCATTGTGTTCCTACATAAATCCGGATCAATATAGGTCTGTCATCTTGGACAACCTCATCAAACTGGTGGGAATGTTGCCTAAGAGATGATTCTTAGAGAGATCCAAGCTCTCCAGCTCCGACAAATTGCCGAGAAAAGTAGGAATTGATCCACTCAGTAGATTATTTCTAAGCCATAGATCTGTCATCTTGGAAAACCTCATCAAACTGGCAGGAATGTTGCATGAGAGATGATTCTCAGAGAGATCCAACCTCTCTAGCTTCGTCAAATTTCTGAGAAACATAGGAATTGATCCATTCAGTAGATTATTTTTGAGCCACAGTGTCTCCAGGTTCGGTAACATGTCGAAGCTTGGAGGAATATCTCCAGAAAATTTGTTAGACCCCAAGTTCAAATGACTCAACTCACCCATTTTATGGATGTTATGCGGCAAGCTTCCAATGAACAGGTTCTCTAACAAATCCAGCATGTGCAAAATGCTTGCAAGCTAACAATCCATCAGGAAATGGACCTTGGAAATCATTCGATTTTATGATCCGTTCTGTTAGATTTTGAAGGCCACATATAGTAGGAGTCAACCTTCCTGTAATGGAAGTGTTGGAGAGATTAACTTTAATAACCACATTGAATCCAATATTACAAAATACTCCATCCCAACCACACAGATTTTCAATAGACGAATTCCAGTTGTTCAAAACATTATGTTTGTCAATCCAATCCATCTCTTTTATGTGCAAGAGGATTTTTCCTTCTTCAGAGATGGAATTGCAAAGAATAAGAAATAGGGAAAGACCGATGAAGAAGAAGAGAAGAATTCTAAGCAATTTGGATTCGGAAGATCCAATCCGGCGTAAGAGAGCCATGGTTTCTTGGTATTTCGTTTTGGTTTGGCTTCTCTTACATGTATATCAACACACTTTGAGATGTGTTTGGTGAAGACTAAGAGTGAAAGGAATTTATTATTAGTCCCTGTCATAGGCATAGAGGGACTATAGTGATCGATAAATCATTGACCTAGCATTAGCTTATGCATTGACCATAAATATTTCCCTATTGTCTATTGTTGGAACAAGGGAAGTGAAAACATCGATTTTTATATAATAAAAAGTATCATGTTTGTCAAGATCTAATTGGACAAAGGATTGGAAGTCTTATTGTCGCCTTCGTTATTCCCAATGTAAAACATGTTTGCATTTCCAAAGTATTTGATAGTATATGGTCTTGTTTGAATCATAAATTTTGTTATGCATTCATCGAAGGTGGATTAATGCTGCCATTAATTCAAATGTTTGGTTTATCATTTTATTCTAGGTAAATTTATGGCAATGTTTGATATGGTGGCATATCCAAAGTGTGGCTTTGCAATACATTCTCTGGTGTTCGAACTATTTTTACAAAAAATATATGAATTTATTTGGGATACGTCAGAGACCTGCCACATTGAATTTTTTTCTTAAATGTTTACAGTGCATTTCTGACAGACTTAAATGTTTACCTAACAGGCTTCGTAGAGTTGAATGGTTACTTAATAGGCTTGCTACAAGACATTTTCTTCCATTTTTTAAATTTATATGCTCCAACGGCATTGTTGGTTCACTAGTCCATGCTTGCTTTTTTCATGGCACTGATTTCTTATTTGCATGTTCACGTTGTTCTTGCTTGCCTGTTCGCGTTGTTGCAATTTGCATGTTTGGGTTTCTACAGTAGCGATTGGAAGAGCCTCGTTCCTGGGGGTGGTTTCTTCTTGTTCCTTTCTTCACTGTATGATGTTTATTGTTGCTTGATTCGACTTTGTAGGGTTCTGGTCCTGCGCCTACACTTGGGCCTTTTGGTGCTTCTTGGCTAGGTTCTTATTTGGTGCTTTTTCTTGTTTGCCCAGGGTTTGCAATGTTGGGATGCTGCATCTGCGGTTGGATCTCTAGTTACATTTTTTTTCACTTCGGTTTGCATAGAATACTATTAAGATAAAATAATAGACTAAAGAATTGCAGGTGATGTAAATTGCATCTGTTACGTGTTGAAACATATTTTTTCGGCCTCAAAATATATTTCATATCTACCAATGTGTTTTCCATGGATTCTGTGTTACTATGGTTTCATAGTTATGAGAGTGCCTTTTGCGGTGTGGGAGATATAACTATTCTCTACCTTTTACTTTCCTATTGTAAATTACATTTGACTCTAGTTTGTCGCATTTCTGTGGTCATTCTGAGCGACCGTTGTTCGGTTGCATGCTTAGCTAGTTTTATGGGCGCAAATTCGTGAATAGGTTCTATCGAACTATGAAAAGTCATGCTCGGTGTATACATTATCTTTGCTGAATTAGTTTTCTTTAAAAGAAGGCCTCCTGGACAAAAGAGAATGTTATTTATGAAATTATAGGTTTCCTGGACAACATAGGTTAATGATCGCGGCTTTTGGGGGTAGCGGGCTGAAAATTGGGCTTTTTAAGATAAAATAACAGAGCAAAGAATTGAAGACGATGTCAATTGCATCTGTTATGCTTTGAAGCAGAGTTTGTTGGGCTCAAAATATATTTCATAGTTGTCGATGCTTTTTCCATGGATTTTTTGTTACTACAGTTTCATATTTATGAAATTGCCTTTTGTTGTGTGGGAGATATAGTTGTTCTCTCCCTTTTACTTTCCTGTTGTAAATTGCATTTGACTCTAGTTTCTCACACTTCTATGGTCATTCCAAGTGACTGCAGTTCATTTTCATACTATGACAGTTCGTGTGTGGTGTATACATTATCTTTCCCGAATTAGTTTTCTTTAAAAAAAAGCCTCCTGGACAGAAGATAATGCAATTTATGAAATTGTAGGTTTCTTGGACAACATAGGTTAATGATCGCGGGTTCTCGGGGTGGCGGGCTGAAAATTGGGCTTATGTTGTTCTGTGCCTTGCAAATAGCATGAAGAGTTCCACGATCAGTCTGACCGACTATCGTTCGGTTGCATACTTAGCTAGTTTTATGGATGCAACTTGGCGAATAGGTGGTATCAAACTATGGTGTATACATTAGCATTTCCGAATTAGTTTTGTTTAAAGGAAGGGCTCTTGGACATAAGACATTGAAATTTATCAAATTGTAGGTTTCTTGGATAGCATAAATTAAACATAGGAAATATGTAATTTTATAAAGTAGATATATAAAGCATGCACAGAGCCCTCGTCCCATACTTAGCCAGTTTTTGCATCGCGAGTTCTCGGGGTGGGTGGCTGAAAATTGACAATCAGAGAGTTCCCCAATATAAAAATTGACCATCGAACTTGCGGAATATTTGAATTTGAAGGCTGTCATGTCCAAATAAATTAGCATTGTCAAAATAATTTACTTTACGTACATCGTTTTACATACCCTGGTGGACAAAAAAACACACAAAAAAAATAGTAAGCATTTTTTGGATCGCGGGTTCTTGGGGTAGTGAGCTCTAACTTTGGCCACTATTGTTCTGTGTCCTACAAATAGCACAGATAGTTCCATGATATACAAATAGACAATCGGACTTGCGGACTATTTGAATTTCAAGGGCTCATGTGCAAAAAAAAACAGAATTCTCGAATTACTTTTCTTTACGTATGGTCTACATACGCACGTCGACAAAAAAAAAAAAATAGTAGTAACATCTGTTACATAGGACTCCATCCCCGCTACATCCAACACTTCCCAATACACATTAAATATGATTTCAAAATTTAGAACCGACCAGACAGGTTCGAAAAGATGGGCTTTAATAACTGGAAAGCTCGAGGACATTTCCCATTAAAATAAATAGACAGGCTAATATTCAACCCTTCCTTGTTTTTTATTTTGAACAGGAAGGGAAAGCTGAAGACTCAAACGCAACGTAGTTTCATGATTATTCACGGTTCTTAGATACTCAATTCCCAATCTCGCTATGGCTTCTGCCAATGAGTTGTCCATCATATATGACCTTCCTTCTAGGTTGTCAGATGTTTTTTCCCCTTTACTCAAATAATAATAATATCATTGAATTTGAATAACATTGAGTACTAAATTGCCTTACCTATGAAAGTGTCTTTTTGCCTGCATTTTGAATTTGCGATTTTTTTTCTTTTTTTTTTTTTCTTTTGCAGTTTTAGTTTTCTTAAAAGCTTCAGCATAGTTCATGAACCTGTCGCCCATAGAGGGTTTGACATCATGTCCCTCTTTAATATTGTGCATTTTGAAATGATGGGATTTAATAAATGAAAAGATCGAGAAAATTTCCCATTAAAATGAATAGACAGACGAATATTATGGGATCTGGTAATTTCTTTTTGCGTGCATTTTGAATTTGCGAAAATAGTTTTTTTTTTCCTGCAGTTTTAGTTTTCTTAAAATCTTCAGTATAGTTCACGAACGTGTCACCCACAGAGGCCTTCACGTCATGGCCCTCTTTAATATTGTGCATTTTGAAATGATGGGATTTAATAACTGGAAAGCTCGAGGACATCTGCCATTGAAATGAATAAACAACCGAATATTATGGAATCTGGTAATTTCTTTTTTCCTGCATTCTGCATTTGCGAAAATACTTTTTATTTTTATTTTTTTGCTTGTGCACTTTTGGTTTTCTTAAAAGCTTCATCATATTTCAAGAATGTGTGACCCACAAAGACCTTGACGTCATGTCCCTCTTTAATATTGTGCATATCCTAGATGTCAAATTTGAGAATCTGCTTGGATATGGGAATTTTAATATGTGTTTCTAGTCACTATTCAACGTACATATTAAAAAATATTGGCATTAATAACTGAAAATATCGAGCACATCTGTCATTAAAACGAATCAACGCAAAATTTATGGAAGACCATCCAGCCTTGCTTTTAAATACTTATTGCCATTTCTCTCTATCATCAAAGATTTGCGCTTTAGGGTGCCTTCCTTATAATGTTCCTAGTCATGGACATATAATACAACTTAGAGATGCGATTGAGGGTCAGATGAAAGTAGAGAGACTGGTTTTATGTGACGTGAGCTTTGAGTAAAAAAAAAAATATGTTATACAAGAGAAACTGAGAGAGGATGGAAAAAAAAGAACAAGTATGTTCTAGTTGGTATTCTCCCTCTGTTCGATGCTTTGGTTGGTTGAAAAGGTTGCCTGGAGATTTGTTTGTTGAACTTCTTTGTTTTCTTGTTGGGAATTGTAATGGATTTTTAGGTCACCTGCAAGATAGTTCTTCGTTCAAGAATATAGCTTCTTCCAACAAGACAGATTTGGCCACTGTATCAAATTGTAGAGATCACACAAGTATTTGTCTTCCCTGGAGGCTGGTAACAGAATATGTATGGGTGGATAAAATGACATATTATCACTACAAGAGTTTCTATTTCATAGTTTGATGACCTGCATGTGGCTCTGGTAGCCGACTTGACAGAAAGCCATGTTCTTTGTCAAAGTTTGTTCGGTTTCCTCTGGATGTAATTGCAAAGTCCACATATTTGGCGTCACCTCTGAACATTCTAGACCTTTCTGTGGGCCACCATACCTCCCCCGTTATGAGTAAATATATATTCTGATGCCATCTACAACATTTTATACACTTAACAGACTTATGTTGGTGCATTCTGCAGCATTTGATGCACTTGCCACACCTCAGCTACCCGAAGAAGTTATGTACCTCAACAAATGTGGATTTTGCATCTGGGTTGGACGTTTCTTCCAATTTACTATAATAAAGAAAATAAGTTCCACATCCAAATCCTCAGGCGGGCTTCTGAAGAAAAAAAATGATGGAATACTGGGAGAATACCAGTCACTATATACTTGAATTTTTTTCCCCTGCTTTAACTGTTGTGACATAAAACAACTTTGTTCACTTTGAAATCATCTCGAATCGCATTTCTAAGTTGTCTCAGATGTGAATGATCAGGAACATTGCAAAGAAAACACCTTAAACCCCAAATTTTTTACAGCAGAAGGAAATTAATACTTAACAAAGACTGGAATGTTGAATAAGCATCCATTCCAAGAAGGCCATATGTGGACGAAACAAGTTATTCAAAAAACTAGGATAGATGTACTTCCCAGCACCGATTAAGTACAAAACCAAAAATTGATATTCAACTCATTTTTTACGAATAAAGAGTTTGAACGTCAAGAAAAATGTGAAGAAGCTTCATTGATGTACATATTTTTAATTGGTCGATGGTAGGAGAAATTGCAATCGTTGTCGCAAATATCCTCAGTTGTATTTTGTAACACATCTTATTTGAATATAGAATAATTTCGGTTTATTTCTTTATAGTATTTTCCAATTTTTGGTATTTGTTTTAATTGTATTTTGTACCTTGTTCCCTTGTGTCGTTAAACATGAAGGACAAGTTGTTGTTTATGTTTCTCACTACTTCAATATAAATAAAACCTGGTCTGTTCTTTCTTTACATTTTACATTTAAAAATACTTTTTCATAGGCCATACTTATGTGCCGCCGACTCTATATTTAAAGAAAGAAACTGGAGGACCCGTTCTTCTCCCATTCTTCGGGTTCCGTAAATAGAATGAATTCATGAGTTACAACAAGGAAACTGAACTGTTGACGCAATGTTCCTGTGAAGTATGTTGGATATATTGCATCTTGTTCTATTTGATAATATCTGTGCATATATACTTATATCAGTACTGCTGGAAAAAATACAGAAAAATTCCTCTTCGACAAAGCTTAGGCAGTTATGTTTGGGTTTGTGGTATTAAAAAAATATGTTCACTGTTCCATCATTTACATATTGCATCCTAGGAACTTCTGTAGTTTGCAATTTATTCTTTAATTACTTAAAGTCACAACAAATTTTGATTGCCTTTAATTTAATTTAGATATTGATGTTTATGGAGAGCCATCGTTTCCTGATGTCATTGCAACGAATACAAGATGAATAGATGATAAGGAATTTATCTCGTTGAGACCACAATGCAAATTCATGTTTTTTGTTGCGCTATGTACATCTTGTAGTCAAAATTTTCCTGGTTTCAATGAAATTTGTGAGCCGAAGAGCATCTTGCAAATTGGGAGATCATTTGCATTTGAAACAGAAACAATCCATTAATATATATTAGTATGAATACTATTCAGATAAATACGAAAACTTTCTCCATTGATAGACACTAGTATGAATACTATTGAAATAGATATCAAAACTTTGTCTTGGCCAATACTTAGCCAGTTATCTAGACACCAAGCCCCGGGTTCACGGTATCTAGGACTTATGTCCCCTGTTTCATCATATACATGTTGCAGGCAAAGAACTTCAGTGATGTGCACTTAATGCTTTTACTAGTGAGAAGCCAACAGAGGTTCAAAAACATTGGCATTAATAAATAGAAAAAAAAAAAGGTTTTCCCGACTCTCAGATACTTATCTCTTTTCCCGTCCATTATGGATTTCTAGTTTTATACTTAGTCGTCTTTCTATGTATGACGGGTTGACATGTCTTCATCTCCATCTATATTCTCGTAAGACGGATCCGACCGATCGTTGTTCCATTCCATACTTAGCCAATTTTATTCCCATTGTTGCGGGACCGATGCTTGCGAGCCCAGCTGCTTATCATTCCGCTATATACATCTTGCACTGAAAACATATGTGATCTACAATTCTATCACGGGTTCCTCGTATACATTAAATTCGTTCAAAGTATTTGTTTCTTATTTTCATCCCTAGCAACTTCGCATCCTTCCTGACATACATCAACAATGTTCTTACCAGTGACAAGTGGACACAGTGGTACGAAAGATACTTCTGTGATTTGCAATTCATGCCTTAGCATCTCCATCTATATCCTCGCACAATGGATCCGATCGACTGCTGTTCCTTTTCATACTTAGCCAATTGTATGCCTGTCGCTACGGGGATGGCTCTTGCGAAACGAGTTGCTTATCGTTCTGCTATATACATCTTGCACTCAAAACATCCATGATCTACAATTCCACCGCGGGTTCCTTGTATACATTAAGTCCGTTCAAAGTATCTATTGTTTCTTTCCATCCCCATCAACTTCACATCCTTCCTAATATACATGAGCAATCCTCTTACTAGTGGCAAGTGGACACAGTGGTATGAAAGATACTTCTGTGATCTGCACTTTATGTGTTAACCGGTGAGAACTTAGCAGGGATTCACAAGCATTTTCATTAATAAGAAAACACTAGATGTTCTTCTGTGAGATACTTGGTTCTTTTTCCCTTCTCTTCTTCCCGTGTATTATCTATAATTCCACTGCGAACTTCTCCGTCCTTTTTCCCTTATTTTCTTCCTGTGTATTATGGGACTATAAAATATGGACATGATATTTTATAGAACATGTACAAATTCCACATTCCATACCTAGCGACATTTTGGATCACGGGTTCTCGGTTGGGCGGCTGAGCTCAAAATTGGGCTTCCATTGTTCCTTGCCCTACAAATAGCACCTCGAGTTCCATGATATACAAATTGACAAGCACACCTGCAGACTGACTAACTCAACATTGCACTTCTATTGTTCTGTGTCCTCCAAACAACGCTCCTAGTTCCATGATATAGAAATTGACACACAAAGTGCAGAACTGGCGAGGTGGAGATTGCCATTGTTTACAGATGCTAATCCCTATGAAGTATCTAATAGTATCTAAAAAATTATTTTAGTTTTTATTTTTTCCCTGTATAACAGTATCTAAAAAATTATTTTGAATTCTAAAATAGCTCTTAGTGGTGACAACTGGACACAGAGGTACAAATTAGTTGGAATTGCACTCTCCGTAATATACAAATTGACTACTAGATTCCAACATCGTCCGCTCTTCCATGTTACATATTATGCATTCCAATGTTCAGAGCGATACAATTAGAAGGTTCGGGCTTTGCCTACTTTGCAGACACTTTCTCAGCCTGTTTTGGATCCTCCTGTTTCTTGGTTCACAAAATATGCAGCTCCAGCGTTGGCGGGTTGACATATGTTTATCTCCATCTATATAATCAGAAAACGAATCCAATCGACCTCTATTTCTTTCGATGCTTACGATATGTTTCTCCATTATATACATCTTCCACTCTAAATTTTTGTGATCTACAATTCCACTGCTAACTACTCTGTTATTTTTTCCTTTTTTTTCTTCCTGTGTATTATGGGACTATAAATTATGGACATGATATCTTATAGAGCATGTACTAATTCCCATGATATTTTATAGAGCATGTACAACTTCTACATTCGATATCTAGAGACATTTTGGATCGCGGGTTCTTGGGCGAGCGGGCTCAAACTTGGACCTTCATTGTTTCATGGCCTACAAATAGAACCCATAGTTTCATGATATACAAATTGACAAGCGAACCTACGGAGTGGTTGATTCAACATTGCACTTCCATTGTTTCGTGTCCTCCAAACAATGCTCGCAGTTCCACGATATACAAATTGACACACATAATGCAGGACTGGTAGGGTGGGGATTGCCATTGTTTACTGATGCTAGTCCCTATGAACTATCTAACAGTTTCTAAAAAATTACTTTCAATACTAAATTATCTCTTAGTACTGACAAATGGACATAGAGGTATGAAACATTTTGATTTCACTCTCCGCAATATACAAATTGACTACTGGATTCCGACATCGTCCGCTCTTCAGTGTTACAGATTATGCATTCAAATGTTCGGAGTGATACAATTAGAATGTCCGGGCCTCACCTCCTTTGTAGACACCTTCTCACCTTGTTTTGGATTCTCTTGTTGCTGGGTTCACGAAATCTACAATTCCAGCGCAGTCACTCTACCACTACTCACAAATGTTTCAAAGTATCTCTCGGTGCCTTCCATCCCAACTAACTTCCTGTGCTTCCGGCTGTCCTACCATATCCTCTTTGTTGTTACACGTATTGCACTCAAAAAATTTTGAAACATACAATTTGACCCTCGTGCCCTCACCCTCAACGCTTGTACGTTGCAACCCTATTTTGTAGCTGTCTTTTTTCCCCTTCCCGCAACCTCCATACTTTCTTACTATGAAATTAGAAACCTTTCATGCTAACAACTGACCATGCAGGAACCGTCAACATTGTCATTAATGTCCGAAAACCTTGAGGAGATCTCCCATTATTATTCATTAAACCAAGATGTGCGAAGAGTTATTTTGTCCCTTCCGATTGTTCATCTCCAACATGCGTCCTCGTGTTGTGTCGCTCAAGAAATATATAATGCTTAATTGCTCATTGCAATATCCAACGTGTTGGAATTTATATGTATGCAATTAGTATTGTTTAATGTTAACAACGCATCATGCAACACTCGTCCAAATTTTAATTAATCAACGAAAGTCTCAAGGACATCTCCCATTCACACGCTTTTGGACAAAATTTGTGCAGGGTTATATTATCCCTTCCAACTTTTCATTTCATTCATCGGATGGAAAAAATAAACATTCTTGTAGACTTATGGCACCAGGTCGACAACAGTTTTGTGGAGATACAGTAAATATGTTTACACTCAGAGCTTTCAGTGGTCAAGGGAATACTTTTACTATTCATCACGTTCCACCCAAAATGAAGTGATTTGGACCTCTGGAATCCCTCGTGCAGGTTGCATTCCTGACGTTTTTGACTCTAAGGTGCTGGTATCTTGGTGCACCGAAAAATATATTCCAGACCAAAGAATAATTCCACTATGCGACCATTCTCCTGTTTTTTTGTTTCCTCGGCTCTTCCGCGAGATGTTAAAATTGTCGAACCCAACATTGACGTTCAGAGGACAAGACCAAAAATAGTTTCTAGAAAATAATCATAATGGGTTGGACATCTTAGTGGACTTCCTCGAAGACCTGACAACAATTCCTGAAGATATCACAAGGATGGAGGTAAGTTCCTTTAGAAATCCATTCTGGGAAATTGCTTGGTTGGTTACAAGAATAACGGGATAGGCATCCACAGCAAGCATTCCCCATATAATTATTTATATTTTGTATTTCACAGTCAAGGACCAATACATTTTCGATTGGGGAAAACTAATTTCGATTGAGCTCTTCTCCCATTTGTCACGATTCAAAGAATTGAATAAATTTTATATGTCATCCTACTTGATTTTCACAATTGTGTATTGTTGTTCGTTTCCAAAACTTTCTCTTTCCAATAAAATAAACTGTGGATTCGACATAGTAACATTCTAGCACAAGGACCTGTGGAGACGCAAGGCCTCCCATTGTTTTTATGAAGTTTTTAATGGCTTTGTCTCAGTTTTCAAAGATTTACCGTTAGGCAAGGATGCTCCATGGATGTCTGGCCAGGAAACCAAGTTTTTGAACAGGAAGGGCACACTTGAGCAAGAGGAAAATCACAGTGTCCTCATGGTATTTGGATCTAAGGAAATCTTGCCTTCCTTCCATGCCACATCACAGAAAAGATGTTTGTTGCAGAAATAGCAAGGCAATACAACCACTGGTTGCATTTTTTCCATGACAAGAAAAAAAAACAGTTCATTTCTCTGCCCTGGAAAGTCGAAGACTTCGTGTGCAGAAACATCAACAATATTGATGATTTTGCCACCCATTTCAATAAATTGAACCTAACGTACGCTGAAAGGTTAAAAGGGTTCGACCCTAATGGCATTTTTCGAGAACATTTAATGGGTGTTGGCTTTAACACCTCTTTTATCCATACACATCTGACCCAAGACATGAACAGTGTCGACAACAATCCTGCTTCTGTCAATTGCGACGTAGAGAGATTGCAAAGCACCATTGAATTGTACAGACAACATGGAAAAGTATCCGATGAGAAGAGTACCCATTCACCTTCCAGCACTCCCAAGAGCACGGCATCACGGAGCATCACTTCGATGGTCCACCCCAGTAAGAAAGCAACCTAGAAATCTTCGAACAGAGGAGGATATAATAACCCTCCTCGCATAAATATTGATAGTTCTCACAAAATTCCACTGGCGAAGAAGAGAAAAACAATGCAGGGCAGGCGGAGGAAACCCAAATTGAAAGTGGAAAACTGCAACTTGAAATTGAAGCTGAGAGCATGTAGAAAATTGGGTCGTTTGCGGTGGAAATATCGCACACCGACTTTTTTTACATAGATGAATCCTTCATAATCCAGAGCACTATGTTTGATAGCCAATCTAAAATTCTGGTCATTGAAAAGAGAGATATAACAAACAGGAAAGGAAAATATCGCGCAGAGATTAACTTTAGCAAAATGCCACCATCCCAAATCTGCCAATTTCACCAGGGACCCATTGACATTCTTCATGATTCCATTGGAGGAATTGAGACAGAAAATGTCAATATGAAACAACGCCTCAACGAATTTGAGCAGGCTTTCCTTGCAACTCCAGAATTTTCCAATCCTTTGGAAAAAATCGTGCCTGCTACCACTGCAGCAAAGATGAAAGTATCCTCTACCCTCCTTGCATGCTCTAGAGTCCTTGTAGAGAATAACATCAACAAAACAATGCAGGTAGTTACTGAATCCTAGGAAACATCGTAAAATTTAGTTTCCTTCGGAAAGAAGGCCAATGATTTGTTGGAACAATTGGAGACGAATTTAAAAAATGAACAGCTTTTTTGTGATCAGGTACTGGCCCCTTTTTCCAAATATGCGAACAACACATCGGAACTGAAAATAAGACAGGAGAAACTCCCCTCGCCAAAGAGCACCAAAAAAGTAAAATCATGTTGGCAAAAGAAATTTGACAACCTGCAACTCATTGTCAAGTCATGTAAACAAGTCATATCAGAAAAGGAAGATTTATTCACAATCCTGCTCCTGCTGGACTTAGCTGGAACTACCAACGAGGTTCAAGATCCTAACTTAATTCTCAAATCCTTGTCAGTCACCAAATAAGCCTTTAAGGAACAAGTTGATATTTTAAAGGGGTTGTCTTTCGAAAAGTTTTATAGCATACTTGAACATCGTCTAGATGAGCACGAGCACTGGGTATTGGACTATGCTTCACACAATGAAGAAATTGAACAGACTCTGCATAGTATTTCAATGGATCTAAGGAAATTAGAAAACGACTTTTACGACATAGAAATCCGGGATGAAACCAACACAACCCCCATGAAAATCTACATCGAAGAATGGTTCCAAAAGAGAATAGAGGACCTCGTCTAGGAAGGGCAACAACCCGTCAACAGGACTACAATGCCCATTGACGATAGCAACAAAAACGCATCAGCTTCATAGTAAGTTTACACTACCATCTTGTTCTGTTTATCAATCTAGTTTAAGTCTATGTTTTCATCTTCTCTTCATTATCAATCCACTTATGTCCTCTTTCAATAGAAAACTATAACCAAACACTCTTAACTTCCAAATTTTTATTTTCAAGTCTTCCTCTCTACCATCGCACACTTCTTTCAACATTCCTAATTCTTGTACTTATTTCTTTTTATGGTCTGTGGGAGCCCCAATCCCAGTCTATATGACAAACACATTTAAATTTCCAGAAACATGTAACAGACATTATTAATTTTTGATAAATTCCAAAAAACAATGATTCGATAATGCCCTTATTGTATACTAAATTTTGGGTTTCTAGAAACCTTTCTTGTTTGTTCCAAATAAAACTAATTCGAATATGCTACATTTCTTGTCTCCTATTGTATGATAATTTTTTGGTCTTCAATGACGTTGATGTTTTAAATGTTGATGGAATTTCCAGAGATATGTAACATACATTATTTATTTTATAATAAGTTTGTATAGTTCGTAACGCCGCTTCTCAATTTGTATATCGTGAAACTCTCGATGTTGTTTGTAGGGCACGAAACAACAGAGACCCATTTTTGAAACCACCATCCTGAGAACCCGCTATCCAAAAACTGGTAAAGTATGGAATGACCGCTCCCTGCATGCTCTATAAAACGCGTACAAAGAAAACTAATTTGGCAATGCTATATATTTTTTGTCCAAGAAAAGCCTTAGTTTTTAAGCAAGCTAATTCGAGAAAACATTATTACTATTCTATTGTATAACAAACATTAATTTTTTGTAAATTTCTATAATCCACAACTCCGCCTATCATTTTGTATATTGCGGAACTGTCGATGCTATTTGTAGGCCACGGAACATCAGAGACTCAATTTTGAACCCGCCAATTTTCGGAAACATGTAACAAACATTATTATTTTTTGATAAATTACAAAGAAAATTGATTCAACAATGCCCTTATTGTATACTAAATTTTGGGTTTCCAAGAACCTTTCTTGTTTGTTCCAATAAAACTAATTCACATATGCTACATTTCTTGTCTCCTATTGTATGCTAATTTTTGGGTCTTCAACGACGTTGATGTTTTAAATGTTCATGTAATTTCCAGAGATATGTAACAGACACGCAACGTCGCTTGTTAATTTCTATATCGTGGAACTCTCGATGATGTTTGTAGGGCACAAAACAACAGAGACCCATTTTTGAAACCACCATCCCAAGAACCCACGATCCAAAAACTAACGAAGTATGGAATGACCACTCCCTGCATGCTCTATAAAACGTGTGCAAAGAAAACTAATTCGACAATGCTATATCTTTTTGTCCAAGAAAAGCCTTAGTTTTAAAGAAAACTAAACTTCACCTGTCATTTTGTATATCACGGAACTGTCGGTGCTATTTGTAGGCCATGGAACATCAGAGGCCCATTTTTGAACCCGCCAGCTCGAGAACCCGTGATCCAAAAACTGGCTAAGTATGCAATGAGGGCTTCCTGCATCCTCTATAAAATCTCTTCCCCATACTTTATAAAAGTAGAAATTTCATATGTATAAAACTAAATATCTACTTTATACAAGTACATATTTTGTATGTATAATTTTTTTATTTGTGATGAATTTCTATAGTCCGCAACTCCACTCCTCGATTTCTGTATCACAGAGAACATTAAAGGCGCAATTTTTGTATCGCAGAACTGTCGATGCTTTTTGTATATCGCCAGCCCGACAACCCGCGATCCATTACAAAAGTACATATTTCCTATGTATAAAAGTATTTTAGTGTATTTCAATTTTCTAGCCACGTGTCTGCACCAAGTCGCATTTACTCCCATCCCAACCTGGCAGGGACTCCGCTGCCATGCAACCTTGTTTCAATTGCATTCTGTGCATCATTCATTGAATGAACATTTTAAAAAAAAGTCACTCACTTTTGTTTCATATTTGAATGTATTAATAAAAGTTACTATGAAATCTCAATTTTCTATTATTTAAATTGTATTTTTGAATATATAAGTGAATTTAGAGTGTTGAAAAACTTTTAAAATACTAAGTTTACACAAATTTAACCATTAAAATCTACAAATCTAACAATTTTTATCAAATTATTAACAAAATTAAAATATATATAAAAAAGGGAAAACCTCTAAGCTACAGTCGTAATAAGTTATAATGGACAACTAAGTTAGGGTGGAGTGAAATCCTCTACAAAATAGGTTGCAATGGACAAATTACTAGACAAAATAAATTCAGGAAAATTAGAGGTATGTGGATGATGCGAACATTACTGTGTCTTTATTGTCTTGTGATACCATGTCCATGCACGGTATAAGAAACAACAAGGACATGGTATCATAATACAATAAGTACATAGTATAAGAAGATAATGGAATGAAGTGGGTTAATTCTGGAGCAATTTTTTTTTTTCTAATTACTTTTTCAAGGTTTTTTGGTGGTTCTATTTTAAATTTCCGGCTAATCGAGAATTCTGATCAATTTTTTGAGCATCTAGGTTGGTTTAAAATGGAGCAAAACCCCTGAACTAAAGTTTTGAAATGCATTAAACGATGATCCATATGAAACTCGAACTACTCTCAAAATGTAGCCAAATTCAAGCTCATTTTTTTTTATTTTTTTTTTCGCATGAAAAGAGATCTATTTTTTTTCCAATTAACCTAATCCCAATGAAATTAAGAATAAGCGAAGACTACAAGGTAGAGGTGGAGTTATCCGGTGACATTTAAATTTAAAGGATTGATTGAACTTGATTTAGTCAAAATCTACTTTTGAACGTCTTGACATTGTTTTTATGTGAGTATTGGCTTTTATGTGATTATTGACTATGTGGTTCTAAAAGATATGAACCAATCTCAAACTAAAATATGATATATTTTTTTATATATCTTTGGAAGGTATAATTTTATCATATCAAGGCGCAAGGCGCCAATCAAGGAAAAGCAAGGCATTAGAGATTTGATAGAGAGATCCTGGGGATAGCATCAGATATTTTATAGCCATCGGGAGAGCTAACTTCTCCCGTCTCTTCCGCGCCATCCTGGGGTGGGAACCCTCTTGCTGGGTCTCCTTCAACCGATGACTTGCCGTCGATGACTGACTCTCCTGACCAATAAAGGAATTACCAGTTATTATCCATCGTAATCTACACGACCTGCCCGATAATCATTACCTGAAAATCATACCTAAGTTCAATGGTTTTCAGATATATCTAGAATATTAAAAAATTATTTAGAATATTAAAAATGTAATTTTTTAAATATAATTAAAAAAGAAACTTATAAGGTGTACAGTTTTAATTTTAATTAGAGGACATTGTATAAAATTATCTATATCTAAAATATAAAAAATGTAATTTTTTAAATATAATTAAAAAAAAAAAAAACTTATAAGGTGTACAATTTAATTTTAATTAGAGGACATTGTATAAAAATATATTGATTTGTATTTTTAAAAAGTCTATCAATCTATAAAAAGTATATATAATTCTAATTAAATCATATTGTATAAAAATATATATTGACTTGTTATGTTTAGCAATAAGGATGTATGAGAACGTTATTGCTAAGTTTAAAAACATTGAGGGGTGGTCAAAAGAGATTAACTGCAATATCGGAGTCAAACAAGGTTGTCCCTTGTCCCCTACCCTTTTTGGTATATACATTGATAAGTTAGAAGAATGCTTGGAAAAAAAAGGTTGTGTCAGCCCTACTCTCACTGGTATAGTCATCAATCTTCTTCTTTATGCCGATGATATCGTTCTTATGGCAAGAGTCCCCATGATATTGAAAACCAACTAAGAATCCTCAAGAATTTTTGCTCCAATATGGGTATGACTGTTAATACTGATAAGACTAAGGTCATCATTATTAAATCCAATAAGATCCCTTATGATACCTTTGTATATGACAACAACAACTTGGAGGAAGTGACTTCATACAAATGTCTTGGAATTGATATTCACCACAAGCTCAATTGGAATTATAGCATTGAGAAAAGGATTATTGGGGGATGGAAAGCTTATTATGGGCTTGAAAACAATTGTAAAACAACTAATCTTTGGAGTTGGGATAAGAAGAAACTCCTCTTTGAGACTCTTGTTACACCTGTTATTCTTTATGGATGTGAAGTTTGGGGCTTTAGTATCTCTCATGAATCCTGGAGAAAGATAGAGAAAGTACAAAAGAATTTTATAACCTATAATCTCAAAATTAAAGGAAACATGCCCTATCCCATCCTCCTCGTAGAAACAAACCTCTCCCCCATTGAGAGCATGGCTATGACTAGATACCTAATGTATAAGAACAAGTTAAACAACATGGAAGACAAGAGGCTACCTAAAATTGCTTCAAAATCAAGTCATAACCACCATTGACTAAAGCGAGGATGGCATAAAGATGCCCGACCTTGGCTAAACTATTGGGGAATCATGGAAGAAACCATTTTGCAAAATAAAGATACTATTAAAAAAAATGTCAAATCAAAATTTAAGGAAAAAATGTGGTGTGATAAAGAGTTAGAGGAAAAAATAAAATTAAGGTATTATAAAGATGTAATCAACCCTATTCTAGAAGATCAAAATTATCTATCCATTTTGCCAAGTGTAAAGAAAAAAATAAGCATTGCTAAGATAAGAACAAATTATCAGGAGCTCCATAGTGAAACTGGGAGTTGGTCAATTCCTAAAATGCCATGGGATGAAAGAGTGTGTCACCTTTGTGACACTAAGAAGGTTGAAGATGAAAAGCACTTTCTCTTAGATTGTCCAGCCTATACCCATATTAGATCTCATTTTCAAAATATTGATCAC
>SNQJ01S0013949.1:156915-178055 GCA_010110895.2 Picea sitchensis
ATGAAAAGCACTTTCTCTTAGATTGTCCAGCCTATACCCATATTAGATCTCATTTTCAAAATATTGATCACACTACCAACCTTCCTAACCTCTTAACTCAACAAAAATATGGTGATCTTGGAAAGCTTCTCTTAATGCTTTTCCAGCACAAAAACAAAATTCTAAAGAATCACAAGTAATCACTTACCCTCTTAAGGTCCGATAGACCAATTAGGTCTTAGTGGACGTTAATCATCATCATCATCATCATCATCATCATCATCATGAATATATGGTTTTAAATATGTTAATTAAATAATATTGTATAAAAATATATATTGACTCGTAATAGTCAATGCAAAAGTATGAATATGTGGTTTTAAATGTGTTAAAATTGAGAACATAGATTTTCAACAAACTATCAAATTTATTTGGACTAACGTTCTAGATTTATCCTATTACAATAAAAAACATTTAGTATGAAAGAAATTGTTGTTTGATTTTAATAATTAAATATTCAAGATTTAATATACAATTTTAATCACACATTAACTTCTAATCCATCATTTACAAGTCAATATTATATTTCCAAATCTTCAACTTATTTATTCAATCTTATAACTATTGTATATGAAAACACTAGTATTATTCACAACTTTGAATTTTATTTTATCTTTATAATTTTTCAATTTATTTGTTTTAGTTATAAATATAACTTTTAATTTAGCATTTACAAATGAATGTAATTCTTTCTAATCGACATGAATATATATGGGACATTTAAATTATTCACTAACTTTGAAATATCCTTTTAATTTTTTGAATTACATGTTATCTTTTATTTTAATTTATTAGTTATAAGTTTTTAATTTATTTATTCAAATCAACATCCAATGTGTATGGAGGCATTTAAATTATCCATTAAGTATGAATTCTTAGGTGTATTTTTGCAAGTTTTCAATTTTCTTATTTTAATTACACATACAACTTCTAATTTAATTTACCATTTGCAAGTCTTTAACTTACTTTTTCAATGCAATATTCATTGTGTACCTCGACACTTAATACACTAGTATCTAAGTCTATAAAAAGAAAACATATAATCAAGTAGTACATTGAAGATTTAATGTCTTAACATAGTTGTGTATATAAAAAAATTATTTTAAAATTGAAATCATGTTAAATTCATGTGCAATGTGGTCTCCATTCCCCACTATGCAAATTCAATTCAATGGTCCCTCATGCAAATTCAATTGGTGTGGCAATATGGTCTCCATTCCCACTATCCCCACTATGCAAATTCAATTGGTGTGGCAATATGGTCTCCATTCCCACTATCCCCACTATGCAAATTCAATGATCCCTCATTAGGCATTGGTGGGGATTTCTTTGTAACACTAAGCAATGCAAAATTGCCAATACCTAAAAGCATAACCATACCTTATTCCTTATTAGTGTTTGATTCCTTGACTACGATATGGGATCTTAGTCATTAGATCAACCCACATCTATCGGTCCCGGGGTCAATTATCATTCATCCTCCCAACAAGATATCCACCATTTGATTCTTCCACATGCAATCCTCTAGTGGCCCCCATTGGGGTCTTCCATCACGTTTAAATGCACCATGTCATGATTTAACCTTTGTTCAATTGGGTGTACGATAAATGTTTTAATGGATTTTTTTTTATTTAAGGGTTTAAAAGGGATAAGCTTTAATTTAATCAAAGGAGTTCATTAAAAGTTTAATAAGGGGGAGACATAGTGGAGCGGGTATGATTGTTGAAAAAAAAATTGTGTACGTGAAGGTGAATAAGGATAAGGAGATGGAGACATAGTGGAGGGGTATGATTATTGCAAAAAACAAATTATTTGCATGAAGGTGAATAAGGATAAGGAGATGGAGAATGAAGGGAGAATAAAAGAACTAAGGATAAGGATAAGGATAAGGAAGGAAGAATAGTGGAGGGGGTATGATTATTGCAAAAAACAAATTATGTGCATGAAGGTGAATAAGGATAAGGAGATGGAGATGGAGAATGAAGGGAGAATAAAAGAAATAAGGATAAGGATAAGGAGAATGAAGGGAGAATAAAATAACAAAGAAGGGGAATCGCACGAAAGAAGAAACTGAAGTGGAGAGAAAGAAGAAGATGAAGGAGGAGGAAGAAAAAGAAGATTAGAGGAAAAGATGGAAAGTCCAACTTTGCATATTTGAAGAGAAGACATAGAATAAAGGTTTGATGAAGAAGACCCAATTCCATCAAGCTCTGTTAGGTAGAATTGGAAAAAAATGAGAAAAGAGAAGGAGATAATATAAGAAGAAAAACATGAGATAAAGAAGAGAATACCTATAAAGTTTGAAGAAGAAGGTTTGAACAATAAAAAGGTGAAACTAATATAATATAGATGTGTATAATGTTCTTGAGTATTGTACTACCAAGATAAGTGGGCATGTAAATGTTGAAAATAAGTAAACTCATTGAGAAAATAAAAATGTAAAATTTATAAATTCATATAAGCCTCTAAACTTTAGATTTTATAAAAATGTAAATGAGGTGTATGTATGTGGGAAAATCAAAATTTTGTTGATATGTTATATGGAGGGGGTGGTTCACATATACGTATAAAATTAATTTAATTTTATTTAGTTTAGATATAATATTATTTTTCTTTAATTCAATTTGTTATTCTTATTTATGTTTATATAAATTATAATTTTTGTTTTTTTATATTTTATATAAATAAATAAATATTTTAATGTAAATTTTATATTAAAGTTTTAGTTTCCCCTAAGAGATATTGGACAAACTAGTACCATAATTGTTGGAAATATAACTGAGAGGGGGTGAATAAGGGATGTATATAAGCTTGAAACTTTTCCTGTTATTTTCTGATTCTTTCTAGATTATTATTTAATGTGTTGTCGATAACTTAACATGCATAGATATACAATGATCAATCACATAGAATACACAGAGACACTGATTTTCCTGAGGAAACCCATAAAGGGTGAAAACCTCTTCTTCTTAGGATGCCAATCAAGCTCCAACTTTCATGTACATCATAGTCTTTGAGCTCCAAATCAAATATGAGGCCACAACCTCTGATAGCAAGCTACAACTTGCAGAGACCACCAACTCTCAGATTTCTCTAGCACCAACTCCCAGGTTTCTCTAGCACCCACTAGATGGAAGCACCAACTCCCAGAATATCTTCTAGCACCAACTAGAATTTAAAGGACTGCAATCCTCCCTACCACCCTGATTGAATCTTACAAAACTTTACTTACTTGATTTGTCTATGATATGGTTTGTTATAGCTCCATGTCTCCTCTTCCTTCTTCAACTTCTATACTATGTTCCGCTTCTGCATCGTTCTGCTTCTATGCTCATCTCTTTTCCTCCTATGCTCAACACCGCTGTGTGTTCGGCTTCTCTTCTTCCTTTTATGCTATGTGCTGCCTCTGCCTTCTTTGCACTGTGTCTCTGATCATCACTTTAGATCATCCACTGTATCTCCTTCTACCACATGTGTAGCTCTAGAGAGAAGCACACTATCTTCTTTGTTCTGCATGTCTTTCTCGTGCCGAGTCCTCTGCTTGATAATCATAGCAACTCTTTGTCTTCTCTAGCAGTTATCCTGAATCTGTTCATCATCAGTGGTAGTTATCCTGAGATTCTCTAGCTTCTTTGGCAGTCGCAGTTGTTCGTCTTCTCTGGCAGTTACAATCAGTTGTTTTGGCTTCTTTGGCTTCTAATCCCCTTCCTTTACGTGACCACCGGCGGTGAACATGTGCCTATTCAAAAGGCGCTTCACGATATTGGTCTTAGCAAGTGCTAGCTCCTTCTTTCGATATGACCTTAGGAGATGATCTCATGTGACCACGCGATTGCGGTCACGGCAAAAGGCAGTTTGAGGGAAACCCGCTTTTCGCCCTGCATTTCACTAGAAAGATCCACGTATTCCTTTGGCGATACCGTGGTTTTGATTTCGGCCCACTCAAGAAAAATTAAGACCCGAGCATGTTCTGGCCCCGCAATTGAGCATGAAAATTGATCTCCAATCCCTTGACAATGCCACTCGATCGACGACTGCTATCTGCCTTCCTTTCCTCCTTCCACGAGCGATCCCAGATCTCCATGATCTGTCGACATGTATCTCCTTTCCAAATAAACAACTACGGTTTATTTCGTGATTCGGGCTTCGATAGCTTTAACTCTCAAACCTCACTTTCTTCCATACGTCAATATTTGAGAGTCGATGATCTACAGACACATGTCCTTCTCAATCGATGGTTCTAACTCCACTTCGAGAATTTGACCTTTCAACCAGATCAACAGTTCTGCAGCCCCTTTCTCGATCAACGGTTGAGATCTCCTTTGGGTCTCCAAACTTCTGAAATCTCAAGTCTCAAACTTTACTTCCCCTCGAAGTATGCAGATTACTACCACGTATCCTTGTTGACATGGTCTACCACATCTCCTTGATGATGTGGGTGAGACATGTAGGCAGTGTAGTGGGGTGTGGAGGTAGAACGCGGTAGTGGAGTGTCACGTGTAGCGGGTAGTGGAGTGTGACGTCAGAGCGTGAAGGTTGTATGTATGAGTGGTTTGGATGTTTTCTCAGAGGGGAGTTAGTCAGTAAGTGGTAATGGGCGAGGGGGGTCTGAGTTGATAGGAAAGTGACACGTATGAGGGTCCCACATGGAAAATACCACCAACTCGGATCCCCCCCCACGGTTAAAGGAAGAATGGTCGGGGGGGTCCGATATGCCCTGTTGACCATAGATTTGAGTGCCCGATTATCGGCGGCTGAGATTAGCGTGCCCTTCTTATAACTTATCCTTTCCTTCCACTTTAGAATGATATGACGACTGAAATTTACTTCTGATGATCCGACGATCGAGGATTTATTTTGGCTCTCTAGGTCTCCGGGCTTCGGGAATTTCAAAACTCAAACTAACGCTCTGGATCAAACAACCCAGATTCACTTTAGATGATCTGATGCTTGAGAGTTACTCCAGACGATCTGAAGACTGAGATCTATTTTGGATGATTAGACGATAGAGATTTACTTCGGCTCTCCGACTCTTCGAGCTTCAGGAATTTCAAATCTCAAACTGAAAATCTCGAAGTGATTTTTCTGGAGCATAGCTTCCTCACATATTTAGAATCGAAAATAATGTTGTTCGTTGATCAAGATCTTAGATCAATGACTCAATCTATCTGCGATGCATATTTTTCTTGGATTAAATCCAACGACTCTCCATCTTTGCTTATCCTATCCTTCCATTTATTTCGATCCAACGATTAACAGAAATTCGGGTGATCGAGATGTCAGATCTCATGCCTTGCTTATCTTGTCCTTCCATTTAAATCAATCTGACGGTTGACAAAAATTTGAATGATTGAATTCTCAATTGTTTTACCCCACTTATCCTATCCTTCCATTAATTCAATCTGACGGTTGTTTTCTCTCTTCCTCCCGAGTTTCTGATTTCTCTGACTTAGAAGGTTTTCTAAGTGTTCAAGGATATTGACCTTTGCTCCTCCAGCGAGTCCGTCTCTTGGACCTTGTTTGCACTTCTGGAAACCATTATCTCTTCTGAGATTTTTCGTATTCTTCTCTCTAGAGGTTTGGTTCGCTGCTCTTCTTTCCATCAATGACAAGCACACCCTTCTTGTAAGAATGCCAACAATCTCCCCCTTTGGCATTGATGGCAACCCTGGAAGGCTACAGTATTCTTCTTAGACCTCCAACTGTAGCATCCAGACCACACATTTTTCTCCCCCTTTGACATCAATGTTAAAGAAAACTGAGAGTGACTATGTTTTCCTCCTGATCAAATGTAACATCCCCTGCCGCCACCAGGCCAGGCAACGCTACCGAAACACCCTTAACTTAGCCACTTTCTACCCAACTACCAACAGGCCACCAGACCAACTCCATGATTCAGAGTCTCACTTAACTCTGATACCAAAAATGTAACATTCCCCAAGCCTCAACCCATGGCCAGGGAAATGCTACTGCGGAATAAAACTTATATAATATGCATTTAAATGAAGTTAAATGACTTAACATAAAGTAAACACATAATTACTGCTATGATACAGAACTAATGGAATTAACAATAATTCATCTACGCAACAGAATTCATGATAACATAGAAGCATCACAGACATGCAAAACATATAAATTAAGCACAAATTGATACTTATCTTTTAGAATAATGGCAACACCACGAACTGGGTGCAAACCTTCCACGAACCTCCTAGCCTTAGACCACACTGCTCATCACTCTCAGTAGTGGGTCACCCCCAAGCTGGGACTAAGCTCCACCGGGAAGGGATTCCTAGGATAGGCAAGGTCAATAGGGAAGTCACACATTTGCAGAGGAAGGATTCTCTCCCAGGAGTCACTTACGCCCACTGCTCACAGACTCTCGATCCCCACATGCCTGTCCCACCCAAGGAGTATACACCTTCACTTTCCTACAGTCCATCCACTGCTTCACCTCCCTTGCCTTGGGATTTAGCTACAGGCCGTAATAGAATTATCAGAGCTCTGTAGTAGCTACAGGCCAGAACATAATTCTCAGAGCTCTGTAGCAGCTACAGGACCCCTTCCAAGAGATCTCACTTCCTCACCACACACTCTCACCTAGAGAGAGTTTCTCACAGGCCTGAAAACCTGCTTCTTCAAATTAGTTCCAGCATAGTGAGGACACAACAACAAGGCTCAACAAGGAACAAACAACGAGAGAAAGCCACTCTCATTCAAGGATCGACGTGACCACCACAGACAACTGGGAAAATGGATAGGGACTCCCAAAATGGTAACAGTCAGACGCTAAGACACAACACAATCAGGTGACTACATGGGTGTGTCGATTCTACAAAAGGCACATGATGGTCCACAGATTTTCCACTGGTTTCAGAGTGCGCGATAAGGAAATTACAGAGGTTGATGATGGACACCCGCGAGCTTAGATGGAGGATGGAGAGTGGGAGGTCTAACCCCCATCACGACTCAAATATTGGGTTAAATTGCATGTGCCTGGGAAGACACATGCACCCATGAAGCTGCATGCACTCCAGCAAGTATGCGTTCCCTTTTCCAGGAACTTAGGATAAAAATACACCTTTCACACCACTTTGGAATAATAATAAATTAGTATCTCAAGGACTTAATCCCTCAAGCTTAGCCCCTCTTCCAACCTTTCATCCCCCTATCCCTTACCTAGCCATGTGGAATCTTATTCCCCCATCACTCTTTTTTTGTGGTTAGTCTACACGCAGCGATGTTTATATTTTATTAATAATCTGCATGATTACATATACAAAATCAGGCTCTTGGCCTTGACATCTGACTCACCAGCCTAATAAACACATAATCCTCTCAGCTTATAACCACTCGGCTCACCAACCTATAGAAAAATTTACAATTCGGTAGGGGCTCGGTCTTGGGGTATTACAACCCCCTCCCCTTATTTTTGCACCGTCCTTAGTGCAACTTTTACACAACATCAACAAGATTTCCAAAATCTTCAAAAAGATGCGGGTATTTTTCCCGCATAACATCCTCATGCTCCCATGTCGTGTCCTCGGGACCGTACCAGATCCACTGGACCTTTACAAGCCTCATGGCTTGATTCTGGAGCTGTTTTCTTTCCCGGTCCAATATGTGCACATGAAGCACTTGTAAGACACCTTCTTGTTCCACTTGAATCACATTCCAGTCGATAACATGATTAGCATCAGGTATATATTTCTTAAGCAATGAAACATGAAACAGATTATGTATAGTCATGGATGCAGGGAATGCAAGCATATATGTAACTGGCCCAATCCTTTCTAGGATTTCAAATGGCCCATAAAATCTGGTTGCCAACTTCGAATAGTTTCCCAGTCTCAGGGAACTTCTATTGGCTTTCACTTTTAGGAAAACATGCTCTCCCACTTTAAAATCTTTGTGGGTTCTGTTTTTACCAGCATAACTCTTCTGTCTGTCTTGGGTAACCTTCAAATTCTACTTAATCTTCAACATTTGTTCTTCCATTTCCTTGAGCAACTCTGGCCCAAATAGTGTTCTATCAGTTGGATTATCCCAACTTACTGGAGTATTGCACTTTCTTCCATAAAGTGCTTCAAATGGGCTCATCTTCAACGATGCTTGATACCCATTATTGTAGGCAAATTCTACCAAGTGTAGGTAGTCTTCCCATTTAGATGGTTTATCCATCACATATATCCTTAACATATATTCTATCACTTGGTTCAGCCTCTCTGTCTGCCCATTAGACTCAGGATGATAGGTTGTGCTGAAGTTCAGATTTGTTTCGAACCCTTTGAACAACCCCTTCCATAACTTTGAGGTAATTTTCGGGTCATTGTCAAACACAATTGTCTTGGGAATACCGTGCAATCGTGCTATTTTCCTCATAAAAATATCAGCAACGTTAGTTTCCTTGTGAGTAGTCTTTAATGGAATAAAATGGGCAGCTTTCGTAAGCTTGTCCACCACCACCATGATTCCATCATGATGCTTTCCATTTTTGGGCAATCCTGTGATGAAATCCACTGTCACTACCTCCCACTTCCACTCAGGAATGGGTAAAGGTTGTAGAAACCCTGTTGGGTGCCTATTCTTAGCTTTAACCTTTTGACACTCCATACATCTAGTGATGTATTCTGCAATTTCCTTTTTCATACCTGGCCAAAATTAATGGCTGTTGACTGCTACCACAGTTTTCTGATATCCAAGGTGCCCAACATAAGGCACATTATGCATTTCATTAAAAATCATAAGTTTCAAGTACTGGACATTAGGTACATAAATTTGGTTCTTGTACATGAGTGTTCCATCGACTTCCAATTTATAATTTTCCACTTTCTGTGGCATCTCACCTTGTTGTAGCCTTGCTACAAACTCCATGTACTACAAATCTATAAAAGGAAAACATATAATCAAGTAGTACATCAAAGATTAAATGTGTTAACATAGTTGTATATATAAAAAACTTATTTTAAAATTGAAATCATGTTAAATTGGTGTGCAATGTGGTCTCCATTCCCCACTATGAAAATTCAATTCAATGTTCCCTCATTGGTCATTAGTGGGGATTTCTTTGTAACACTAAGCAATGCAAAATTTCCAATACCTATCAGCATAACCATACCTTATTCCTTATTCGTATTCCTTATTAGTGTTTGATTCCTTCACTACAATATGAGATCTTAGTCATTAGATCAACCCACATCTATCGGTCCCGGGGTCACTTATCATTCATCCTCCCAACAAGATATCCACCATTTGATCCTTCCACATGCAATCCTCTGGTGGCCCCCATTCCATTGGGGTCTTCCATCACGTTTAAATGCACCATGTTATGATTTAACCTTAGTTCAATTGGGTGTACGATAAATGTTTTAATGGATTTTTTATTTAAGGGCTTAAAAGGGATAATATTTAATTTAATCAAAGGAGTTCATTAAAAGTTTAATACGGGGAGACATAGTGGAGGGATATGATTATTGCAAATGAAGGTGAATAAGGATAAGGAGATGGAGACAGTGGAGGGGTATGATTATTGAAAAAAAAGAGAAAGTTGTGTGCATAAAGGTGAATAAGGATAAGGAGATGGAGAATGAAGGTAGAATACAAGAACAAAGAAGGGGAATCACGAAAAAAGAAACCAAAGTGAAGAGAAGGAAGAAGATTAAGGAGGAGGAAGAAAAAGAGGATTAGAGGAAAAGAAGGAAATTCCAACTTTGGAGATTTGAAGAGAATATAGAGAGTAAAGGTTTGATGAAGAAGATCCAATTCCATCAAGCTTTGTTAGGTAGAATTGGGAAAAGATGGGAAAAGAAAAGGAGATAATATATGAAGAAAAACATGAGATAAAGAAGAGAACACTTATAAAGTTTGAAGAAGAAGGTTTGAACATTAGAAAGGTGAAACAAATATAATAGAGATGTGTATAATGTTTTTGAGTATTGTACGACCAAACAAGTAAATGTTGAAAATAAGTAAACTCATTGAGAAAATAAAAATGTAAAATTTATAAATTCATATAAGCTTGTAAACTTTAAATTTTATAAAAATGTAAATTAGGTGTGTGGGAAAATCAAAATTTTGCTGGGGTGTTTCACATATAGGTATAAAATTAATTTTATTTTATTTTGTTCAGATATAATAATATTTTTCCTTAATTCAATTTTTTATTGTTATTTATGTTTATATAAATTTTAATTTATGTTTTTTTATATTTTATATAAATAAATAAAAAATTTAATGTAAATTTTATATTAAAGTTTTAGTTTCCCCTAAGAGATATTGGACAAACTAATACCATAATTGTTGGAAATATAACTGAGAGGGGGGTGAATCAGTTATGTATATAAGCTTGAAAATTTTCTTGTTATTTTTTTATTCTTTCTAGATTATTATTTAATGTGTTGTTGATAACTTAACATGCATAGATATACAATGATCAATCACACAGAATACACAAAGACACTGATTTTCCTGAGGAAACCCATAAAGGGTGAAAGCCTCTTCTTCTTAGGATGTCAATCAAGCTCCAACTTTCATGTAAATCACAGTCTTTGAGCTCCAACTCAAATATGAGGCTACAACCTCTGATAGCAAGCTACAACCTGTATAGACCACCAAATCTCAGATTTCTCTAGCACCAACTCCCAGGTTTCTCTAGCACCTACTAGATGGAAGCACCAACTCCCAAAATATCTTCTAGCACCAACTAGAATTTACAAGACTGCAATCCTCCCTAGCACCACCCTACCACCCTGATTGAATCTTACAAAACTTTACTTACTTGCTCTGTCTCTGATATGGTCTGTTACAGCTCCATGTCTCCTCTGCCTTCTTCATCTTCTATACTTTGTTTCTCTTTTTCATCATTCTGCTTCTATGCTCAGATCTTTTTCCTCCTGCGCTCAACATCGCTGTGTGTTCAGCTTCTCTTCTCCCTTTTATGATCTGTGTTGCCTCTTCCTTATTTGCATTGTGTCTCTGATATTCACTTTAGATCATGCACTGTATCTCCTTCTACCACATCTGTAGCTCTCAATAAAAGCACGCTATCTTCTCTTTTCTGCATGTCTTTCTCATGTCGAGTCCTCTGCCTGATCATCATAGCAACTCTTCGTCTTCTTTAACAGTTATCCTAAATCTGTTCATCATCAGTGGTCGTTATCGTAAGATTCTATGGATTCTCTGGCAGTCGCAACTCTTCATCTTCTCTAGTAGTTATAGTCAGTCATTTTGGCTTCTTTGGTTTCTAAGCCCCTTCCTTTACGTGACCACCAGCGGTGACCACACGCCTATTCAAAAGGTTCTTTTCTATCTCGGTCTTAGCGAGCGCTAGCTCCTTCTTTCAATATGCCCTTGGGCGATGATCTCATGTGACCACACGATTGTGGCCACGGCCAAAGGCGGTTTGAGGGAAACCTTATTTTCACCCCACAATTCACTACAGAGCTCCATGTATGCCTTTGGCGATACCATGGTTTTGATTTCGGCCCGCTCAAGAAAAATTAAGACCCGAGCATGTTCTGGCCCCACAATTGAGCATGACCATTGATCTCCAATCCCTTGGTGATGCCACTCGATCAACGACTACTATCTAGCTTCCTTTCCTCCTTCCATGCGTGATCCCAGATCTCCATGATCTGTTGACACATAGCTCCTTTCCAAATCAAAGGCTACGGTTTATTTCGTGATCCGGGCTCCAGGATTTTTAACTCTCAAACCCTTCTTTCCTCTATACGTCAATCTTCCAGATTTGATGATCTGCGGACACCTGTCCTTTTCAATCGACAGTTCTACCTCCACTTCGGGAATTTGACCTTTCAACCAAATCAACGGTTCTGCAGCGCCTTTCTTGATCAACGGTCGAGATCTCCTTCAGGTCTCCGAACTTCTGAAATCTCAAGTCTCAAACTTTACTTCCCCTCGAAGTATGCGGATTACTGCCACGTATCCTTGCTGACATGGTCTATTGACGTGGGTGAGACGTGTAGGCAATGTAGTGGTGTGTGGAGGCAGAGCGTGGTAGTGGAGTGTGGCATGTAGCGGGTAGTGGAGTGTGACGTCGGAGCGCGGAGGTAGTATGTATGAGTGGTTTGGTGGTTTTCTTTGAGGGGGATTAGGCGGTAAGTGGCAATGAGCGAGGGGGGTCTGAGTTGACAGGAAGGTGACATGCATGAGGGTCCCACATGGAAAATACCACAAAATCGGATCCCCCCCTACGGTTAAAGGAAGAAAGGTCCGGGGGGGTTCGATATGCCCTGTCGACCATAGATCTGAGTGCCTGATTATCGACCGCTAAGATTATGCACCCTTATTCTAACTTATCTTGTCCTTCCACTTTAGAATGATCTAACAACTGAAATTTACTTCGGATGATATGACGGTCGAGGATTTATTTTGGCTCTCCGTGTCTCTGGGCTTCGGGAATTTCAAAACTCAAATTGACGCTCTATATCAGACAGCCCAGATTCACTTCAGATGATCTGATGCTTGAGATTTACTATGGATGATCTGATGAATGAGATCTATTTCAGATGATCGGACGATCGAGATTTACTTCATCTCTCCGGCTCTCCGAGCTTCAGGAATTTCAAATCTCAAACTGAAACTCTCGAAGTGATTTTTCCGGAGCGTAACTTCCTCACATCTTTAGACCCGAATGAATGTTTTTTTTTTATCAAGATCTTAGATCAACGGCTCGATCTATCTGTGATACAACTTTGCCTTGGATTAAATCCAACGACTCTCTATCTCTTCTTATCCTATCCTTACATTTATTTTGATTCAAAGATTGATGGAAATTAGAGTGATCGAGATGTCAAATCTCAACCCTTTCTTATATTTTCCTTCAACTTAAATCAATCTGATGGCTAACGGAAATTCAGATGATCGAATTCTCAATCGTTTTGCCCCTCTTATCCTATCCTTCCATTAATTCAATCCGATGGTCGTTGTCTCTCTTCCTCCTAATTTTATGATCTCTCTGACTTAGAAGGTTTTCTAAGTGTTCAAGGATAATGACCTTTGCTCCTCCTGCGAGTCTATCTCTTGGACCTCGTCTACACTTCTGGAAACTGCTATCTCTTCTAAGATTTCTCATCTTTTTCTCTCTCGAGGTTCGGTTCGTTGTTGTTCTTTCCATCAATGACAAGCACACCCTTCCTGTAAACATGCCAACAATATCCCCCTTTGGCTTTGATGGCAACCCTGAAAGGCTGCACTATTCTTCTTAGACCTCCAATTGTAGCATCCAGACCACACATTTTTCTCCCCCTTTGACATTAATGTCAAAGAAAACTGAGAGTGACTCTGTTTTCCTCCTGATCAGATGTAACGTCCCCAGCCACTACCAGGCCGGGCAACGCTACCGAAACACCCTTAGCTCAACCACTTTTTGCCCAGCCACCAACAGGTCGTCGGGCCAAATCCATGATTCAGAGTCTCACTTAACTCTGATACCACACTGTAACATTCCCCGGGCCTCAACACATGGTCGGGGCAGTGCTATCGTGGAATAACACTTATATAATATGCATTTAAATGAAGTTAAATGACTTAACACATAGTAAACACATAATTACTACTATCATACAGAATTAATGGAATTAACAATAATTCATCTACGGAATAGAATTCATAATAACATACAAGCATCACATACATGCAAAAAATATAAATTAAGCACAAAATGATAATTATCTTTTAGAATGATGGGTAACACCACCAACTCCATGCAGACCTTCCACAAACCTCCTAGCCTTAGACTGCACTACTCATCACTCTCAGCAGTAGGTCACCCCTGAGCTGGGGCTAAGCTCCACCGACAAGGGATTCCTAGGCTAGGAAAGGTCAATAGGGAAGTCACACAGTTACAGAGGAAGGATTCTCTCCTAGGAGTCACTTATTCCCACTGCCCATAGACTCTCATTCCCCACATGCTTGTCCCACTCCACGAGTATACACCTTCACTATCCTACAGTCCATCGACTGCTTCACCTCCCTTGCCATGGGCTTCAGCTACAGGCCAAACCATAATTCTCAAAGGTCTATAGCAACTACATGACCCCTTCCAAGAGATCTCACTTCCTCAACACACTCTCTCACTTGGAGAGAGTTTCTCACAGGCCTGACAACCTGCTTCTTCAACTCAGTTCCAACACAGTGAGGAAAAAACAACAAGGCTCAACAAGGAACAAACAATGAGAGAAAGCCACACTTATTCAAGGATCGACGTGACCACCACATACAACTGGGAAAATGGGTAGGGACTCCCAAAATGGTAACAGTAAGATGCTAAGATGAAACACACTCATGCGACTACCCGGGTGCGTTGTTTCTACAGAAGGCACAGGATGGTCCACAGATTTTCCACTAGTTTCCAGGTGCGTGATAAGAAAATTATAGAGGTCGACAATGGACACCCGCGAGCTTAGACAAAGGATAGAGAGTGGGAGTTCGAACCCCCATCATGGCTCAAATCTTGGGTTAAATTGCATGTTCCTAAGACGACACATGTTGCCCATGAAGTTGCATGCACTCCAGCAAGTATGTGTTCCCTTTTCCAGGAACTTAGGATAAAAATATACCTTTCACAGCACTTTGAAATAATAATAAATTATTATCTCAAGGACTTAAGCCCTCACCCTTAGCCCCTCTTCCAACCTTTCATTCCCCTCTCCCTTACCTAGCCTTGTGGACACTTAGTCCCCCATCACTCTTTCTTCGTGGTCGGTCTACACGCAACGATGTTTATATTTTATTAATAATCTGCATGATTACACATACAAAATCAGGCTCTTGTCCTTAGCATCTAACTCACTAGCCTAATAAACACATAAGTCTCTCATCTTATAACCACTCGTCTCACCAGCCTATAGAAAATTTTACAATTCAACAAGGGCTCGGCCTTGGGGTATTACAATCCCCTCATCTTATTTTTTCACTGTCCTCAGTGCAACTTTTACACAACATCAACAAGATTTCCAAAATCTTCAAAAAAATGTGGGTATTCAGCCCGCATAGTATCATCATGCTCCCATGTTGTGTCCTTAGGACCGTACCAGGTCCACTGGACCTTTACAAGCCTTATGGTTTGATTCTGGAGCTATTTTCTTTTCTGGTCCAATATGCGCACATGATGCACTTGCAAGACACCTTCTTGTTCCACTTGAATCACACTCCAATCGATAACATGATTAGAATCAGGTATATATTTCTTAAGAAATGAAACATGAAACACATTATGTATAGTCATGGATGCAGGTAATGGAAGCATATATGCAACTGGCCCAATCCTTTCTAGGATTTCAAATGGCCCACAAAATCTGGCTGCCAACTTCGAACAGTTTCCCAGCCTTAGGGAACTTATATTGGCTTTCACTTTCAGGAAAACATGCTCTCCCACTTTAAACTCTCTATGGGTTCTGTTTTTATCAGCATAACTCTTCTTCATGTCTTGGGCATCCTTCAAATTCTGCTTAATCTTCAGCATTTGTTCTTCCATTTCCTTGAGAAACTCTGGCCCAACTACTGCTCTATCAACTGGATTATCCCAGCTTACTAGAGTATTTCACTTTCTGCCATAAAGTGCTTCAAATGGGCTCATTTTCAACGATTCTTGATACCCATTGTTGTAGGCGAATTCTACCAAGTGTAGGTTGTCTTCCCATTTAGATGGTTTATCCATCACATATATCCTTAGCATATCTTCTATCACTTGGTTCACCCTCTCTGTCTACCCATCAGACTTAGGATGATAGGCTGTGTTGAAGTTCAGTTTTGTTCTAAACCCTTTGAACAACCCCTTCCAGACATTTGAGGTAAATTTTGGGTCCCTATCAGACACAATTGTCTTGGGAATACTGTGCAATCGTGCTATTTCCCTCATAAAAATATCGACAACGTTAGCTTCCTTGTGAGTAGTCTTTAATGGAATAAAATGGGCAGCTTTTGTAAGCTTGTCCACCACCAGCATGATTCCATCATGCTGCTTGCCGGTTCTGGGAAATCCTGTGATGAAATCCATTGTCACCACCTCCCACTTTCACTCAGGAATGCGTAAAGGTTGTAGCAACCCTGCTGGGTGCATGTGCTAAGCTTTAACCTTCTGACACTCCATACATCTAGCAATGTATTCTGCAATTTCCTTTTTCATACATGGCCAAAAGTAATGGCTCTTGACTGCTGCCACAGTTTTTTGATATCCAGGGTGCCCAGCATAAGGCACATTATGCATTTCATTCAAAATCATAAGTTTCAATTGCTGGACATTAGGTACATAAATTATGTTCTTGTACAAGAGTGTTCCATCGGATTCCAATTTATAATTTTCCACTTTATGTGGCATCTCACCTTGTTGTAGCTTTGCTACCAACTCCATGTAATACAAATATTCATTTTCATTTTTCAAAATTCTACTTTTACTATCAGTTTGGTACATGGTAATGGTCGTAGCATGCAATTCATGCACTCTCCTGCTGAGCACATCAACCACTTTGTTCTCTTTTCCTTTGATATGCTTGATATCAAAGTCATATTCACAAAGAAAATCCAACCACCTACTCTGCCTAGCATTCAAGGTTGGATGATCAAACAAATACTTTAGACCGTTATGGCCTATCCTCAGTTCGAACCTCCTTCCCATGAGGTAATGCCTCCATTTATTTAGAGCGTGTACTATGGCTTCCAACTCCAAATCATGAGTTGCATAGTTCCTTTCGTGATCTTTCAAATTTCTGGATTCATAACAAATTACAAATCCATTATGATTGAGGACTCCTCCCAATCCTTCTGTAACACCTTGTTTCCCCCAGTTTGTAAAAAAAATAACTGGACTGGCCCAGAACTGTGGCAAACTCAAAAATGTGAATATGTGATGTGAATGGACCTTGTGGAAAAGGTCGATGAATGTGAATAACATTATGAATTTATATTGCAGGACTGCTGAGAGGGGATGTGTTGAAAAAGAGACCACGATGGCTACAGAAAGGCAGTGGAAGGCACCTGGAAAGGTGGCGTTAACTTCCACCGAGAATCAATAACATATTTGGACTCCACTGGCCCGGAGAAACAAAAGCGGCTCGCTGACCCCGAATTAATGTCTCACAGGATGGTAGGCAGATGGCTCCTCAGGAGTTAATGAGGGATGGGGAGGTGAACCGCCCATCCGTAGAGCCATCAGGCCTAACCGGTGCGAGGGAAATCGTGCCACACGCAACCTCGCAAGAGGATAAGGCGTGGGGGAGAAGCGATTGGGGGGGACGACGCGAGGGGAAAAAGAGAACTTTGGCGATATGCAGAGTGGGTGATAGCAGAGAGGAAGGAGAGTAACCTTCGCTCCTAGTCACTGGAAAATAGAGACGCAGTCTCACAGCATCGTGGTCTCAGCTCGGGGGTGGCTAGTGGTAAATCCGCTGGGAGTCGCTAAGCCTATGGTTGGGTGGAAACGAGTACCCCTCTCAGACGTTGCATAACCCTTGGTGTTACTTTCTGATAAGTGTTTTTCATTTGACATCTTGAAATATATGTATGCTGACATTTATGATCATAAGCTGTGAAATCGTGAATGACTTCATTATAAGAATGTCTGTATGGTGTCTTGATCAGTACTGGTAGTTGTATGTTTATATGGAAAGACTATGTGTGGCTTATGCTCTCTTAAATTGTTATTTATATGCAAACTGATCTAATTCAGACTTCATGCCTAGTTCTCGGGAGAGAGCTACCCTTATCTTCCTTAGATAGTACCCTGGGTAAACCTCCCCATAGAGATACCCTCCTTGAAAACATCATCAAGAACCTGGAAGAAGGACGTGAAGGCGCAAGGCCTTAAGAAATCCCTGATAAGTATTGAATCGATAGACGAGATCCTGTTAGGATATCTATGGTCACTCATGACCGTCAGATAAGAAGAAGAAGTTGGAAAGATAAGTACCTTAACTTTGATAGGTGTTGATTGACGGACGAGATCACATCGGGAAATCTATGGTCACTCATGACCATTAGATTTGGTAGGAGAAAGTAGGATGTTAAATTCCTTACCACCTTTTCTTTCTGTACCTTCGTGGATAGCGACGAAATCAGGATCGTAGATCCCCGAGGTCCATGAGAACATCTGGACTGTTGATTTTTCCCCATCTAGGAAGTCGGGGGAGAATGCACAAGTTAGGAACCTATCCGAGCTGTCAGATCTCGGCTGGAAAAACCGACAACCATTGGATCTGTCAGGAGATACTCGAGGGTTAAACCCCCAGTGAATAAGGGCGAAAGCCCCAAAATGGATTTGGGTCGTCCGATTAAAGGAGGCCACGTGTCGTGAGATTTCCCATTTCGGGAAATCGAGAATCGGGAACTCGGGAGTTCTGATGACGAGAGATCGGGATGTTCCATGGTGGAAACCCCAAAGCAGTCGTAGACAGAGCGATCTCGGGAGGCTACGTGTAGAGAGATTACCCATTTTGGGAAATCGGGGATCGGGGATTCAGGAGTTCCGTTGACAAGAGGTCGGGCTCTCGCCTTGACAAATCTCGACGGAAGAGAGAGTGTGGTCATGTGGGAAGAGGTCATATTGACCAAGGCATAACCCAAGGGGTAAACACTGATTTAGGCTTGTTCGACACTTCGGCGTTTCGGAACTCGGGATACCGAAGGGCACGTTCCCTCATGCTCTCAAACCCTGAAATCCAGACTTATAAATATTGGGATGATTAGCATATGGTTAAGTCCTGATGAACGGACGAGATTCTTTCGGAAGATCTCAGGGTCTATAACAACCATCAGATGTGAGGAAGAGATGTCAACTTTAAGCTGGGGCGTGAATGCGTCTTAGGGTAAGTGGCGAGCAGATCTGAATGTCCAAAGTCCACCCGCCCAGATCTACGGCTGAGGCGTGAATGCATCTTAGGGTAAGTGGCGAGCAGATCTGAATGTCCAAAGTCCACCCGCCCATATCTACGGCTGAGGCTTCATTCCAGAGCCCCCTTGCCATTCTTCCTTTAATGGGGGGGGGTTCCGGAATGGTGTGGCGTGTGAAGTGGGGCCCGTCTCCTGTCATGTCACCCACCGTGTCGTGTTTCCCCTCTCGCCATATGTACTCCACTCAACCGCGTGACAGGTTAATTCCTAATGGCCATCTGCTAACCCTGTAGGGATTCGTCCCTATTGGCCAATTTCTAGCCCTGCCAGGGTTTGGTAGTTGCGGAGTCGAACGATTCGACATCACTGTAGCATCGAGGTGTGAAATACAAAGAGGCACCATGATTATTTGACCTCTGATCATGAACCACGATCACATGGGAACAGAGAGAGAGAAAGAGCTAGCTTGCGCTAGGCTTCCGTAGGTAATTCGGAGGCTCTGATCCTATAGAAATCAACGAAAATTTGATTATGGTAGTGGATATGTGACAAAGTGGTATCAGAGCATGGTGACAACACTCGGCCTGATTGGGCTCATGAATGATTTGCGCATAAGCTCTGTTCGAAGCACTCCTAAGAGGAGTAACCCCCTAATTTAACTCTCCTATCCATGATCAAAACTTGGAAACGAGAACCCGACTGTGTATGCATGTGAAAGAGTTATGAATTTATGCGCAGGTTCTAAAATGTATCTAACTCTTGACTAATAACCAACATTTTTCTTTTCACCCAAGCAGACGATCAGCCGCGGGAATTTGTAGATGCAGAGAATGGTGACTCACCAAGAGGTGGGAGAAGGCTCCCACAATAGAGACGAAGAGTCTGACGAAAGAAGAGCAATAGGAACCCCTCCAGATGTAGCCGAGACTGTGAGGAGTCTCATGGTTGAATTGCAAAGCTGCAAGGCCGACAATGAAAGGATGACGAAAGAACAAGAAAAGCAAACTGAAATTAATGCAGTTTTACTGTAGAGCTTATCCGACCTACAGCGGAAAATGCAGCATGAACTCGAGATGCAGAAACATGGTCGTATCAGTGGCCATACTGAGAGGAGCACCTCAAGGAAGGTCCACCCCATAGGTAAATGACCAGTGCCAGACG
Organism: Picea sitchensis; assembly: GCA_010110895.2. Classification (NCBI taxonomy): domain Eukaryota; kingdom Viridiplantae; phylum Streptophyta; class Pinopsida; order Pinales; family Pinaceae; genus Picea; species Picea sitchensis. Next base: position 176,965 of record SNQJ01S0013949.1, read on the forward strand.
ATTCCTCTAAGAAGGAATTTGGTGATTCAGAAGGCTCTTCCAGCAGTAGGACCAGTTCCTATTCTCAAAGAAAACAGAAGAATTGAAAGACTTCCAAGGGTCATAAATTTGAGGAATTCAGAAAGGCCAAACCTCCCTCCTTCGATGGTGAGGTAAAGAAGGGAGAGGAAGCCGAGGCCTGGCTACTTGGACTGAAGAAATATATCAGAGTCCATGATTTTTCAGAGAATTTGAAGGCCCGAGTGGCCACTTTCAATCTGAACGGAAAAGATTCCATCTGGTGGGAAGATCTTAAAAATATGAAAGGGATAAGCGAGGAGGACCTGTCCTGGAAACAATGTGAGAAGTACTTCCGGAAGAAGTATTTGTCGGAAAAATATTTCGACGAGAAGGCTGAAGAGTTTTATGAACTCAAACTGGGGCAACTCACTATAGAGGAATATGTCAACAAATTCCTCGACTTATTGAGATATGTACCCTACATCAAAGCAAAGAAGGCGAAGGTGCAACGCTTCATCAGTGGGCTACCCAAGGAATACCTTAACTGAATTGAATTTGACGGGCCAAAGACCTTAGAAGACACTATTCGAAAGGCAACATGTTGTCATGAACAATATGGACATTGGGCAGAGTCTCGTGGAGACTGGAAACAGAAGAGTGGTTCGAGATTTCAGAAAAAGGGGATCAAATCCTCAGGATTTAAGAACTACAAGAAGAACCCTAGAATGAACTTTCCAGCCCAGAGTGTACTCCAGCAGAACTTTCCCTCATCGGACGGAAATAAAAATTCTGGACCTATACTAGTGAAGACTAATAACCCAAAGAGAGAACCTATGAAATGTTGGGGTTGCGGATAAGAGCATCTCCTGAGAGATTGTCCACGCCGACAATAGAACAGTCAGAAAGTTTATAACATTCATGAAGCTACCACAGTCAATGATGTGGCAGGGAGTGTGTCGCAGATTTATGCAGCCTTGGATAATAACCAAGCTGACCACCAAGCTTCAGTGGTGGAAATAGAAGGTATGATTTTCAACCATCTGGTGTCTATTTTGATTGACCCTGGTTCAAATTTGAGTTATATAGCCCCT
>SNQJ01S0013949.1:179864-198869 GCA_010110895.2 Picea sitchensis
GTGTTCAGACTGCACGGTATGCCGAAAGAGATAGTGTCTGACAGAGACACCAAATTTACTTCCAATTTTTGGAAATCACTGATGGTTGGTTTAGAGACCAAATTGTTGTTTAGCACCGCCTATCACCCTCAAACCGACGGACATACAGAAAGAGTGAATCAAATATTAGAGGATATGTTAAGGATGTATGTAATGCATCAACCCAAGAAGTGGAAAGACTACCTGCCATTGGTAGAATTCGCCTACAACAACGACTACCAAGCATCTTTAAAGATGAGTCCCTTCGAGATCCTCTATGGTAGGCCATGTAATACTCCAGTCAGTTGGAGTAATCCTGTAAATAGGATTTCTTTTGGACCTGACATGTTGAAAGAAATGGAACAACAAGTGACTCAGATAAAACAAAATCTGAAGGTCGCTCAGAACCGACAGAAAAGTTATGCCGACCAAAAGAGAACTCTAAGAGAGTTCAAAATGGGAGACCATGTATATCTCAGAATTAAGCCTAGAAGGAGTTCCCTGAAAATGGGAGCTTGTGCCAAGTTGGCACCCCAGTATTGTGGACCCTTTGAGGTTCTAGATAGAGTGGGACCTGTAGCCTATCAGCTAGCACTTCCTCCCACAGTAAAAGCACATAATGTTTTCCATGTTTCATTATTGAAGAAATATGTACATGATGCTAATAATATAATTGATTGTTCTGTGATCCAAGTGGAACCGGAGGGAGAATTTCTACGAGAACCCCAATGCATATTGGACTGAAAGGAAACCCCACTCCGGAACCGAACCATTACACAGGTAAAGGTGCAGTGGAGACATTTTGGCCCAGATGAGGCTACATGGGAAATGGAGGATGCCATGAGATAGGCATATCCGATTTTGTTTACTTCTGTACATACAATTCATGTTAAAAGATAAGAACATTGAGGATGATGTTCCTTTAAGGGAGAGGGAATTGTAACACCCTGTTTCCCCCAGTTTGTAAAAAAAATAACTGGACTGGCCCAGAACTGTGGCAAACTCAGAAATGTGAATATGTGATGTGAATGGACCTTGTGGAAAAGGTCGATGAATGTGAATAACATTATGAATTTATATTGTAGGACTGCTGAGAGGGGATGTGCTGAAAAAGAGACCACGATGGGTGCAGAAAGGCAGTGGAAGGCACCTGGAAAGGTGGCGTTAACTTCCACCGAGAATCAATACCGTATTTGGACTCCACTGGACCGGAGAACCAAAAGCGGCTCGCTGACCCCGAATTAAATGTCTCGTAGACTGGTAGGCATATGGATCCTTAGGAGTTAATGAGGGATGGGGAGGTGAACCGCCCATCTGTAGAGCCGTCAAGCCTGACCGGCGCAAGGGAAATCATGCCACATGCAACCTCGCAAGAGGATAAGGTGTGGGGGAGAATCGATTGGGGGGGATGACGTGAGGGGAAAAAGAGAACTCTGGCGATATGCAGAGTGGGTGATAGCAGAGAGGAAGGAGAGTAACCTTCGCTCCTGGTCACTGGCAAACAGAGACGTAGTCTCACAGCATCATGGTCTCAGCTCGGGGGTGGCTAGTGGTAAATCCGCTGGGAGTTGCTGAGCCTACGGTTGGGTGGAAACGAGTACCCCTCTCAGCAGTTGCATAACCCCTAGTGTTACTTTCTGATAAGTTTTTTGCCTTTGACATCTTGAAATATATGTATGCTGACATTTATGATCATAAGTTGTGAAATCGTGAATGACTTCATTATAAGAATATATGTATGTTGTTTTCATCAGTACTGGTAGTTGTATGTTTATATGGAAAGACTATGTGTGGCTTATGCTCTCTTAAATTGTTATTTATATGCAAACTGATCTAATTCAGACTTCACGCCTGGTTCTCGGGAGAGAGATACCCTTATCTTCCTTAGATAGTACCCTGGGTAAACCTCCCCATAGAGATACCCTCCTTGAAAACATCATCAAGAACCTGGAAGGAGGACATGAAGGCGCAAGGCCTTAAGAAATCCCTGATAAGTATCGAATCGATGGATGAGATCCCATCGGGAGATCGTTGGTCACTCACGACCGCCAGATAAGAAGAAGAAGCTGGAAAGATAAGTACCTTAACCTTGATAGGTGTTGATCAACGGACGAGATCACGTCGGGAAATCTGTGGTCACTCATGACCGTTAGATTTGGTAGGAGAAAGTAGGATGTTAAATTCCTTACCACCTTGTCTTTCTGTACCTTCGTGGATAGTGACAAAATCAGGATCGTAGATCCTTGAGGTCCATGAGAACATCTGGACTGTTGATTTTTCCCTGTCTAGGAAGTCGGGGGAGAATGCACAAGTTAGGAACCTGTCCGAGCCGTCAGATCTCGGCTGGAAAACCCGACAGTTGTTGGATCTGTCAGGAGATACCTGAGGGTTAAACCCCCAGTGAAGAAGGGCGAAAGCCCCGAAATGGATTTGGGTCATCCGATTAAAGGAGGCCATGTGTCGTCAGATTTCCCATTTCGGGAAATCGGGAATCGAGAACTCAGGAGTTCTGATGAAGAGAGAACGAAATGTTCCATGGTGGAAACCCCAAAGTAGTGGTAGACCGACTGATCTCGGGAGGGAACGTGTCGAGAGATTACTCGTTTCGGGAAATCAGGGATCGAGGATTCGGGAGTTCCATTGACAAGAGGTCGGGCTCTCGCCTTGACAAATACCGACAAAAGAGAGAGTGTGGTCATGTGGGAAGAGGTCATATTGACCAAGGCATAACCCAAGGAGATAAACACCGATTTAGGCCTGTTCGACACTTCGGTTTTTCGGCACTCGAGATACCGAAGGGCACGTTCCCTCATGCTCTCAAACCCTGAAATCCAGACTTATAAATATTGGGATGATTAGCATATGGCTAAGTTCCGATGAACGGACGAGATTCTTTCGGAAGATCTCAGGGTCTATAACGACCGTCAGATGTGAGGAAGAGATGTCAACTTTAAGCTAGGGCATGAATGTGCCTTAGGGTAAGTGGTGAGCATATCTGAATGACCAAAGTCCACCTACCCAGATCTACGGCTGAGGCTTCATTCCGGAGCCCCCTTTCCATTCTTCCTTTAATGGGGGGGGGGGGGGGGGNAATGGTGTGGCGTGTGAAGTGAGGCTCGTCTCCTGTCACGTCACCCACCGTGTCGTGTTTCCCCTCTCACCACTTGTACTCCACTCAACCGCGCGACAGGGTCGTTCCTAATGGCCATTTGCTAACCCTGTAGGGATTTGTCCCTATTGGCCAGTTGCTAGCCCTGCCGGGGTTCGACAGTTGCAGAGTCGAACGATTCGACATCACTGTAGCACCGAGGCATGAAATATAAAGAGGCACCATGATTATTTGACCTGTGATCATGACCCACGATCACATGGGAACAGAGAGAGAGAAAGAGCTAGCTTGCGCTAGGCCTCCGTAGGTAATTCGAGGGCTCTGATCCTACAGAAATCAACGAAAATTTGATTATGGTAGTGGATATGCGACACCTTCTTTGCATGCATCTGTACAAGCTACAAAGTATTCATTCGGATCTACAATCCTCAGGATTGGAGTATTGGTTAACAGTTGCTTCAATTGTTGGAAGCTTCTCTCACAATCTTCTTTCCACTGAAACTTCTTCTCCTTCCTTTGCAAGGAAGTGATAGGGTGAGCTATCCTTGATAATCCTGCAATGAACCTTCTGTAATAGCCAGCTATACCCATAAAGGGTCTGACTTCTGTTACATTAGTTGGTGCTAACCATTCTCTAATGGCCTCAATATTCTCAGGATCCACAGCTATCCCATCCTCTGAAATGATATGCCCCAAGTAATGGATATGCTTTTGATAAAATGAGCACTTTCTCAACTTGGCATACAGTTGGTGCTCTCTTAGCACCTGCAACACCATCCTCAGATGATTTTCATGCTCTTCTTCTGTCTTGGAATACACCAATATTTCATCCAAAAAGACTATGAAAAACTTGTCTATATAGTCCCTAAATACACCATTCATTAAACACATGAAAACAGCGAGTGCATTTGACAACCCAAAAGGCACCATTGTGAATTCATAGTGACAATACCTTTTTCTGAAGGCAGTCTTGTTGATGTCTTCATATTTTATTCTTACCTGGTGATAACCTGATATAAGATCTATTTTTGAAAATATCTTAGCACCCTTCAACTGATGAAAGAGATCATCGATCCTTGGTAGAGGATACTTGTTCTTAACAGTCACTTTGTTCAACTATCTGAAATCGATACACAATATCAACATCCCATCCTTTTTCTTCACGAACAGGACCGAGGCACCCCAAGGCGACACACTTGGGCGCATGTACCCCTTCTTCAAAATCTATTCAAGCTGCAATTGCAGTTCTTTCATCTCTGGTGTACTCATTCTGTAAGGCATTTTCGACACTGGAGCTGCTCCAGGAATCAAGTTTACAGAGAAGTCAATATCTCTTTTTGGAGGTAGTCTGGGTACCTCCTGAAATTTGACACCTTATCCTCAGGTGCTTCCTCCAAGTGGGCTGCAAATAATTGACATCCTTTCCTAAAGCACTTCTTCAGCTGCATTGTTGAGATTTCTATGACATCAACAGCTCTAGAAATTCCTTGGACTGTTTTCCTATTTTCTTCCTCATCTAGGAAAGTGAATGCCTTATTACGACAGTCCAAGATGGCATGATGTTGGTCCAACCAATCCATCCCAATTAGACAGTCATAATAACCTAAAGGCATAATGTTCAATTCAACCTTTGTGCTCAGTCCATTCATGTCCACGGGATAGGACTTAACCAACTTTGTAACCTTTCTCTTGGTTCCTGTTGCCAGCTGCACTAACCAAGATTTTCCATGTTTTCTTCTCAACAATTGAAAACTTTCTACCACTCTAGGATCTATATAACTAAATCTATCCCTTGAATCAATTAAAATAGTAAAGGCATGGTTGTTGATCATACCTTCCACTTCAATCATGTGCGACTAATATTCATCTTGCTTGTTGTCTAGGGATGCATAGATCCATGGCATTCTACTGCCCATGTCCTCCACTGTTTCAGCCTCTTGTACATTGTGGACAGCTTTCACCTTGTCATTTATGTGGGGGAAATCTCTGTAACTATGGTTCCCTTTACATTCCCAACATTCCATAGGTGGTGGTCTTGGCATTTTCCCACCCACTTCAGCCTTCTTGGGCTCTCTAAAATATGGCTGTCCATGAGGACTATTTTTGAAAAAGGAAGGTTTGTTTCCCTTCTTCCTTTGCTCTTTCTTTAACTTCTTCTTGTCTTCCCAAGCCTTCTGGAAGGTAGGATTTTCTCTTTGCTATTCATATAATCATTTCTCCCTCCTTATCATTTATTCCATAGTCTTAGGGTCATCATACTGAATCTTGTCACCAATGGAAGGTGGCAATCCACTTAGATACCTCTAAATCTTGACAGTCTCATCCTTGATGAATGGAACATACTTTAGCAATTCCAAAAATATTCGCTCGTATTCATCAATGGCCATGATGCCCAGCTTGAGTTCAAAGAACTCTTTCATCTTTCTCTCATAATATCTTTTAGTCAAATATTTCTTCTCGAAATATTTCTTGAATTCTTTCCAAGTGATATCTTTCTCTCTAATGTGTTGCACCTGCACAAGTTGATCCCACCACATGGATGCCTTCCATTTCAGTTGATACATTGAAATTCTTCCTTTTGCATGAGAGGAATAATTTTGCAGTTGGAATTATTTCCTCATGCCAAGCAACCATGTATCGGTATCTTCTTCTAGTTCTCTCCATCAAACGTGGGAGGCTTAATATTGTTCATGTCGCCCTTCAGTTCATTTACTCCAAATCAACTATGTTTTTTGGTAGGATATGGGCTTGAACCTCTACGTAACTGCTTATTGGAATGTTTCGGGGAGTGACGATGATGCCTGCTAACACTTATTGATCTTGTTTTCTTCTCAGGGATCCTATGATTCCCTGTTTTGCTTGAGTCACTCTCCTTATCCAATTTATTTTACAAGGGGGATCCGAGTTGACAGGAGGATGACACATATGAGGGTCCCACATGGAAATTACCACCAACTCGGATCCCCCCCGCACGGTTAACGGAATAAAGGTCAAGGGGGGCTCCGATATGCCCTGTCGACCGTAGATTTGAGTGCCTGATTATCGGCCACTGAGATTAGCATGTCGTTCTACTAACTTATCCTGTCCTTCCACTTTAGAATGATTTTATGTATGAAATTGAATTTGGATGATCCGACATTCAAGGATTTATTTTGGCTTTCCGGGTCTCTAGGCTTTAGGAATTTCAAAACTCAAACTGACGCTCTGGATCATATGGCCCAGATTCACTTCAGACGATTCAACGCTTGAGATTTACTCTGGATGATCTAACGACTGATATGTATTTTGGATGATCAAATGATCGAGATATACTTCAGCTCTTTGGCTCTCCAGGCTTCGAGAATTTCAAATCTCAAAATGAAACTCTCAAAGTCATTTTTCCGGAGCGTAACTTTCTCACATCTTTACACCCAAAATGAATTTTGTTCGTTGATCAATATCTTATATAAATCGCTTGATGTGTCTGCGATGCAAATTTGCCTTGGATTAAATCCAACGTCTCTCCATCTCTGCTTATCCTATCCTTCCATTTATTTTGATCCGATGGGTGACGGAAATTCGGGTGATCAATATGTCAGATCTCAGCCCTTTTTTATCCTATCCTTCCACTTAAATCAATCCGACAGCTGACAAAAATTCGGATGATTGAATGCTCAATTGTTTTTCCCTTCTTATCCTATCCTTCCATTATTTCAATATAATGGTCATTGTCACTCTTCCTCCTGAGTTTATGATCTCTCTGACTTAGAAGGTTTTCTAAGTGTTCAAGGATCTCGACCTTTTCTCCTTCTGTGAGTTTGTCTCTTGGACCATGTTTTCACTTCTGGAAACCGCTATCTCTTCTGAGATTTCTCATCGTCTTCTCTCTCAAGGTTTGGTTCGCTTCTATTCTTACCATCAATGACAAGCACACCCTTCCTATAAACATGCCAACAGTCTCCCCCTTTAACATTGATGGAAACCCTGAAAGGCTGCACTATTCTTCTTAGACCTCCAAATGTAGCATCTAGACCACACATTTTTCTCCCCATTTGACATCAATGTCAAAGAAAAATGAGAGTGACTCTATTTTCCTCCTGATCAGATGTAACGTCCCCAGCTGCCACAAGTCCAAGCAATGCTACCGAAACACCCTTAACTTAGCCACTTTCTTCCCAGCCACCAACAGGTCGTCAGGCCAACTCCACGTTTCAGAGTCTTACTTAACTCAGATACCAAACTGTAACATTCCCCGGGCCTCAACCCATGGCTCGGGAAACACTACCACAAAATAACACTTATATAATATGCATTTAAATGAAGTTAAATGACTTAACACATAGTAAACACATAATTATTACTATCATATAGAATTAATGGAATTAACAATAATTCATCAACGCAACGGAATTCATAATAATTCATCAACGCAACGGAATTCATGATAACATACAAGCATCATAGACATGCAAAACATATAAATTAAGAACAACTTGATACTTATCTTTTAGAATGATGGGTAACACCACCAACTGTGTGCAGACCTTCCACGAACCTCCCATCCTTATACTGTGTTGCTCATCACTCTCAATAGTAGGTCACCCCTGAGCTGGGACTAAGCTCCACCGACAAGTTATTCCTAGGCTAGGCAAGGTCAATAGGGAAGTCACACAGTTACAGAGGAAGGATTCTCTCCCAGGATTCACTTACACCCACTACTCACGGGCTCTCATTCCCCACATGCTTGTCCCACCCCAGGAGTATACACCTTCAGTGTCCTACAGTCCATCGGTTTCTTCACCTCCCTTGCCTTGGGCTTCAGCAACATGCCAGACCAGAATTCTTAGAGCTTTGTAGTAGCTACAGGACCCCTTCCAGGAGATCTCATTTCCTCAACACACTCTCTCACCTGGAGAGAGTTTCTCATAAGCCTAACAACCTGTTGCTTCAACTCAGTTCTAGCACAGTGAGGACACAAAAACAAGGCTCGGCAAGGAACAAACAACAAGAGCAATCCACACTCATTCAAGGATCGACATGACCACCACAGAAAACTGGGAAAATGGGTAGGGACTCCCAAAATGGTTACATTCAGACGCTAAGACGCGACACACTCAGGCGACTACCCAGGTGCATCAGTTCTACAAAAGGCACAAGATGGTCCACATATTTTCCACTGGTTTTTGGATGCATGATAATTAAATTACAGAGGTCAACGATGGACACCCGTGATCTTAGATGGAGGATGGAGAGTGGGAGTTCGAACCCCCATCACGACTCAAATCTTAGGTTAAATTGCATGTGCCTGGGCTGACACACGTCGCCCATGAAGTTGCATGCACTCCAACAAGTATGCGTTCCCTTTTCCGGGAACTTAGGATAAAAATATACCTTTCACACCACTTTGGAATAATAATAAATTATTATCTCAAGGACTTAAGCCCTCAATCTTAGCCCCTCTTCCAACCTTTCAGCCCCCTCTCCCTTACCTAGCCTTGTGGAAGCTTAGTCCCCCATCACTCTTTCTTTGTGGTCGGTCTACATGCAGTGATGTTTATATTTTATTAATAATCTGCATGATTACATATACAAAATCAGGCTCATGGCCTTGGCATCTGGCTCACCAACCTAATAAACACATAAGCCTCTCAGCTTATAACCACTCCTCTCACCAGCCTATAGAAAAATTTACAATTCAGTAGGGGCTCGGTCTTGGGGCATTACATCAGATATGAATTAAGCATTCTCCCCCTGATTAGATATACTATGAGCACTCTCCCCCTGATCAGATAGACTATTTTAACTTAATAACATGGTCATGCCCAACTTCTAGCGTAGATACTCAAACTAAGCTTTTGCAAGCGGTTTAGTGAAGATATCAGAAATTTGATCTTTGGATGGAATATAACGAAAAGAAACAACAGTGTTGGTTACCTTTTTCCTCAGGAAGTGATACTTGATGGGTATATGCTTGGTCTTGGAGTGAAATACAATATTCTTTGACACACTAATTGCACTAGTATTATCACAATCAATTGGGATCGATGCATTATAATTTACCTCCAAGTCTGCAAGTGTCTGAATCATCCATAATACTTGGGTACAACAATTGGCAACTGCAATGTATTCAGCTTCTGTAGTCGATAAGGAAATGGAACCTTGCTTCTTTCTCAACCGTGCTACAAGAGATCTCCTAAGAAAAATGCACCTTCACTCGTGTTTTTCCTTTCATCCACGCAGTTATCCCAATCAACATCTGAATAGACTAATAGTTGAAAATTCTGATTCCTAGGATACCATAGGCCATAGTTCATTGTTCCTTTCAAGTATCTGAATATTCTTTTGACAGCTAACAAATGACTATGTTTAGGTGCATCCTAATACCTTCCTACCATTCCAACAGCATGCATTATGTTTGGATGGGATGTTGTGATGTAAAATAGGTTTCCTATCATAGACCTATTGGAACTCTGATCAACATCAAGGGAGTCATCATCCTTGCTTAACTTGCATCCAATGACCATAAGTGTGCTCATAGGTGTAGAATCTTCCATTTGAAACCTTTTCAACATTTCTCTTAGATATTTCTCCTAAGAAAGAAATATTCCTTCAGACCTTTGAGTAATTTGCAGACCAAGAAAAAATGGCAGTTCCCCTATCATAGACATTTCAAATTTAGACTGCATGGCAGAAGAAACCCATTGTACTAATGGAACATTATTGCTTCCAAAGATGATGTCATCTACATAGACCAATATAATGAGAAAATCATTACCCTCTGTTTTGATATATAGATTGTTGTCAATTGTTCCTCTCTTGAACCCTTTTTCTTGAAGATACTTATCCAGTCTATAATACCAGGCACGAGGAGCTTGTTTCAACCCATATAAGGATTTCTTCAACTTGCAGACAAAGTCAGGGTTATCTGATAGTTGGAAACCCTCTGGTTGTTCCATATAGACTTCTTTCTTTAGATCTCCATTTAGAAAAGCTGACTAGACATCCATTTGATAGACTTTAAACCGTTTATGACAAGCACAGGCAAGAAACATTCTAATAGCTTCTAATCTTTCTACGGCCGCAAATGTTTCATTAAAATCCAGTCCTTTTATTTGAGCATATCCTTTGCAGACCAATCTAGCCTTATTTCTTACAATATTTCCTTGCTCATTCATCTTATTTTTGTAGACCCATTTGGATCCTATTACATTTTTATTTGTTGGCCTAGGAACGAGTTCCCAATTGTCATTCTTTTCAATCTGGTCCAATTCTTCATTCAATGATTTTACCTAATTTACGTCTTTACTGGATTCATTAAAGTTCTTGGGTTCCACCATGGATATGAAGGCTATATGTGATTGCTCAGTGTCTTTTATTATCCTTCTCCTAGTTTGTACACCTTTTTCTTTCTCACTAATTATCTGAATTTCAAGATGATTCTTTTGAGTAATTATGGAGGAAGGATTTGATGTTGATTGATGTCCTAACTCTTCTTGTTTGGGTGTCTCTTCTCCACCTGATTCATCATCTTCTTGTGACTCTGAGATTTGTTGTTCTTCATTTTCATTATTCCCATCATCTTTTTCATCTATCTTAGTGCTTATTCTCTATTGATATTTTATAGGAGCTTCTTCATCAATTCAAACATCAATACAATCTACTAATTTATGCATTCTTTTGTTAAATCATTTGTATCCTTTACTGTTCATTGCATATCCTAAGAAGATACCTTCATCAACTCTACTATCAAATTTTCCTAGATGATCATCATTATTCCTGATGTAGCATTTACTTCCAAATACTTTGAAGTGCTTGATTGATGCAGGTCGACCAAACCACAACTCATATGGGGTTTTATGATTGTTCGGCCTTATATGTGCTTTGTTTAGAATATTAATAGTTGTGTGGACAACCTCCACCCAGAAGGTTTGTGAAATGACCCTTTCACTTATCATAGCCCTTGCCATATGCTAAACTAATCTATTTTGGCGTTCTACAACTCCATTTTGGTGAGGAGTACCTTGAATAGTATATTCTCTTTTAATTCCATGTCTGTCACAGAATTCTTTGAAGTCTCCTGATAGAAACTCTCCTCCCCTGTCTGATCGAATTGCCTCTAACTTCCTTCCTTTCTGATTCTTAGCTAACGCCTTAAACTTTTTGAACTTCTCAAACACATTAGATTTTTCTCTCAGAAAGGAAACCCATGTAAGTCTGGAGAAGTCATCAATTACTAGCATAAAGTAACATTCTCCTATAGTACCTTCCTTTCACGATGGTCCACAAAGATCCATATGAATAGTTTGAAGTGGTTTCTCTAAATATGTGAAACTCTTGGATTTGAATGGAGCATGAGTTGGCTTCCCCATTTGACAGGATTCACATACAAATTTATTAGGCTTAGATATTCTTGGAAGGTCTTTCACAACAACTTCATTATTCAGTTTGACAATATGATCAAAATTCAGGTGTCCAAGCCTTATGTGTCATAACCAACTTTCATCAAATTTTCTTAAATGGCATTTCTCCTTATCTTCCTTCAAAACATATGCATTGTTTTCAGTTCTAACCCCTTTTGCAATCATCTCTTCTGTGTTTGTTGTATTTATTTTACAATTCTTGGCAGTGAAAGTGACTTCACATCCTCTGTCACATATCTGACTGACACTAAGAAGATTGTGCTTTAAACCATCAACAAATAATACATATTGAGATTTTCTTCTTCCATACTAGACCTTTACCTCTAATCTTTCCTGGAGCATCATTTTCAAAGGTCACACTCCCTGATTTATTTTCTTTGAGTGATAGGAACTTACTTTTGTAACCTGTCATATGACTGGAGCATCCGCTATCAATATACCAGGGCTGTTTTTGTCTTTGAGCTGACAACACTAATCCACACTTGTTATCTTCATTCTTCTTCCAAACCTTGACGTTTTCAACTTTGTGATTTGAATCTGCCTTATTGTTCTTTAAGTGGTAGTCTGCAACTTTGTGTCCATAATTATGGCAGATGTAACATTCTAGTTCATTGAATAAAGGATCATAATGATTGTTATGCTTAATCTGTGTCTTTTTCCCAACCATCACATGATTTGCAGTGCATGGTTGTTTGTTACTTGGTTATCTCATTATTTGTTGTGGCAGGTATTTATTCCTTGGTTGTCTTGATTGCTCATGTCTAAATCTTAAAGAACAATTTACAGCTTTGTGGCCAAAGTTAGAGCAGTAAAAACAATATCCATAGAAAAAAAATTTGTACCTGGAAAATGGATGTCTTCTTTGAGCAAGTCGATTTATTCCATGCTAATGATTTCCTTGAGCAGAGGGTGCATTATTTATTTATTCTACAGATTCAGTTCTGGTAGCTTTTCCTTCACTCCTCCTTGGCAGTTGATTATCTTCCTTTGTTTCTGCAGGTTTGTTGTTGTCAATGGTTGTAGATTTGACAAACTTGATGGATTCTTTGTTGCTTGGCTGACCACTACTTGAGCCTTCTTCATAACCCAAACTAGTTTTCAACATTGAATTCCTTTGTTGATTCATAATTGAGGCTAATCCTTCTTAGGTTTTAATACTTGTCAAATTCTGATGATACAAAGCCTGAAATTTCTCTAGATCTTTTCTGACAGTCAGTACTTCAACTTCCAATTTTTCACCTTTTGTTTCAGATTCCTTCAATTGTTGTTTGAGGTTGTCTTAAATATTATTAGCTTATTATAACTTAACCTTCAACATATCAATTTCTTCAGATGGTTCCTTGCATGTTTTCTCATACCTGAGCAATAATTGTTTTTCTTTTCTTTTCTTTTCTTTGAGTCTATCAATATCGTCCATCGCACTGACAAGTTCTCCTTCAGGATCCACTACTTCTTCACAATCAACAAACTCACTTGTTGTATCTTCAGTTTTTAGATCTTCTAAATCTATTAGCATGATATCATTTAGTTTATATTCAATAGAAGAATCATTTATTTCATCATCTGAGGGATCATCATCATTATTTACACAAAGGATTTTCTTCTTAAAATTATTCTCTTTATAGACCTTATTGTGTTTGTGATTCTCTTCATCGTCATATGTCTGATCCTTTATTTTGTGAGGACACTTGGATGAAAAATGACCTATATTACCACAGTTGAAACATTTGAAGGGAAGTTTACCTTTGTACTTTCTTGATCCTTTCTTCAGTCTTCTCACAAAATTTCTTCAATCTCATCTAGATCGGAGTCTGTGTTTTTCTCTACTTTAAAAGATGCCTCTCTTGTAGTGGATTTATGTTTGGTGATTCTCATTTCATAAGTAGTTAGGTTTCCAAGAAGTTGATCTAGTGTCAAAATTTTGAGATCAGCTATTTCCTCTATAGAAAATACCTTTGAGTTAAATATATCAGGAAGATATCTTAATAATTTCTGGACTAGAAAAGATTCAACTATCATTTTACCTAGGCCTTTCATAGTGTTGACAAGTTCTTCTATACGTAATAAGTACTTACTAATAGTTTTGTCTTCATCCATCTTTAGCTGCTCAAATTTCAGTCTGTGAGTCTGAAGTATTGTGTCTTTCACATTTTCATTATCTTCATAACTACTTATCATCTTGTCCCACATAACTTTTGTTGAATCACAGTGCATGAATTTGACAAACTCGGCTTTAGCAAGTCCATTGATGATGGAATTCATTGCTTTTTCATTAAAGCTAAACTCCATCTTATCATCTTTTGAGGCCAAGACTACAGGCTTCACATATCCTATATCAACGACATCCCAAACATCAACACCTAAAGACATTAAATGCTTCTCATCCTTATTTTCCAGAAGGAAAAGTTTGTTCCATCAAACAGAGGGGGTCTATTAGTTTAAATTCCATCATGACTAGTCATGTTCAAGCTTAAGGATCTACCTTTTATCAAAGGCACTTACTCTAATACCAATTGTTGGAAATATAACTGAGAGGGGGGGGTGTTTGTGAATCAATTATGTATATAAGCTTGAAACTTTTACTGTTATTTTCTGATTCTTTCTAGATTATTATTTAATGTGTTGTTGATAACTTAACATGCATAGATATACAATGATCAATCACACAGAATACACAAAGACATTGATTTTCCCGAGGAAACCCATAAAAGGTGAAAACCTCTTCTTCTTAGGATGTCAATCAAGCTCCAACTTTAATGTACATCACAGTCTTTGAGATCCAACTCAAACATGAGGCTACAACCTCGAATAGCAAGCTACAACTTGCAGAGAGCACTAACTCTCAGATTTCTCTAGCACCAACTCCCAAGTTTCTCTAGCACCCACTAGATGGAAGCACCAACTCCCAGAATATATTATAGCACCAACTAGAATTTAGAGGATTGCAATCCACCCTAGCACCACCCTACCACCCTGATTGAATTTTACAAAACTTTACTTACTTTCTCAGTCTCTGATATGGTCTGTTACAACTCCATGTCTCCTCTTCCTTCTTCAGCTTCTATACTCTGTTTTGATTCTACATTGTTTTGCTTATATGCTTGATCTAGGTGGATATCAGTGGTCACCCACCTTTTCCAGCTGGCTCAAAACAACATTCTAGCAATTTTGGTAATTTACTATTTTTAGCAATTTTTCGGGTCCTGAACTTTCAGAGTCATTTTGAGGCCCTAAACGACGTTTTTTTGGGTATGTTGCAATCAAAAAATTTCATCATGAAGTTTTCATCGACAATTGTATTCCTCAGATAGATCTTTCCAATGGGCTATCGTATGCCTAAAATAGAGATCGTATGAAAATGTTATGACCCCGGGAAGTTGATGTAAAAACTTACCCAAAACGGGGCCCACATGACTTTTGGCACTTCATCTCCTAGGGTTAGGTTTTTGGATGTCTATGGTTTTTGACACTCCTGTTTATTGTAAAAACGCCTTCAGAGCCTCATTGTAATAATATTATTGTGAATGAGCGTAGCCGTCAGATCTCTTCTCAGAGATAAGCCGCCACCATTCCAGCAAGCTTGTTTCCCGCTGCATTTTGCAGTTTCATCTTATTTCCTTATTGAATAGAAAACCAGTTTTACTATATATTTGTTATTTTGTGTTAAGAATTTGTTAATAATCTGTATTCATTTCGTTTTTCTCATAAAATCCGGATTAGTGGTATCAGAGGGGTCTTCTCCTTGTCCTCTGAATGCATGTCCCCAACGAGGTCAGAGTACAAATAATTGGGTCTCGAGCTTGTTTCTCTTGAGGAAAAAAGATATCGCACACCCAAGTGACCTCTCATGGTAGGAGAGAAGAAAGATGACAGGATAGGAGATCCTTTCAAAATGTTGCTTGAGGAATCCCTCACGCAACAGAGGAATGAGATGATGGATAGTTTCACACAAATCCTTCAGTGGCTACCCACAAATGACACATCTTCTTCGCGTGGAGGGGTCACCCCCTTCAAGGTACAAATAAAATTTTATATTCATCTATATAAAGGTCAGATAGACACAAATGGTGTAGACAAGTGGCTGAATCTACTAGAAGGGTATTTTTATGTCCATAACTTTTCGAATAGAGAAAATATTACTTTTGCCCTCCTCAAAGTCGTTCCCCATGTCAAAGATTGGTGGGAAACTTTCTGTGAGCAAAAGGAAATAGAGGAACCCTCGTTATTTATAGTCACGACCACTTGGGAATCCTTCAGGGATTCTATTAAGGAACAATACTACCCTGTTTGAAGTTATGATGACTTGTATACCAAATGGACCACACTGCAGCAAGAAAGAGACCAAGAAGTGCCATAGATCACAAATATCTTCCATACCTTGTGCACCAAGCTGGGTATCAAAGATTCAGAGCAACATTTGGTGCTCAAGTATCGTGGTGCTCTGCATAGATATATCCAGACTGAAATGGAATTTCTAGACATCTTGTCCTTGGGCACGACCTACCGATATGCCGTCAAAATCGAACAGAAGATTAAACAAAAGACACGACAATTTGGGCCCGGGAACCCCTCACAGCAAAAGCCAGGAAAGAGCGACCCCAACCCATAGAATAAAGGACAGAGAAAATATGGACAGTATCCAAACAACCAGTCCAAGACGCAAGCAAACAAGGACACCAGAAAGACAAAGAAAGATATTGGGAAGTGGTGCGACTTCCATAAGAGCCCTTGGCATAACACTGTTGACTGCCGCTCAAAGCAGTCATTGGTGGCCGAAGTGAAAGCCTATGAATTAGATGCGGGTTCTGACTCTAATTCAGAACTAGAAAGGAGAAGATGGATCATTGATGTGGAACCCAATGCCACTGTTGCTACCACCAAGCTCCAGCCTGATGAACCAAACAAGCCAGAAGAAGGAGAGCACCTCTTCCATTCACATATGTGGGTAAAAGGCACTCCACTGCACTTCATCGTTGATAGCAGTAGCTAGAAGAACCTCATATCAGCAGAGGTTGTCAAGTGGTTGGCCCTGCCGACAATGCCGCACCCACAACCCTACACCATTGGATGGCTCCGCTAAGGAAGTGATCTCTGCGTCAGCCAATAGTGTCAACTGTTGTACAGCATCAAGCCCTTCAAAGATGAGGTATTGTGTGATATTGCTCTTCTCGAAGTTTGTGATTCTCTTTTGGGCCACCCTTATTTATGGAAACATCATGTTGTATATGAGTCTACGCCTCATAGTGTTATTATTACTTTGAACAGGAAATTTTACAAGATACCCAAGGCACTCCCACCTAGTACTATTTCCTTGATCTCTACCAAGAAATGCAGGAAGGTAATATCTCATACAGGGAAGTTTGTCTTCTTTGTGATTCTCTCTCGAAATGAGCGAAAGATCATAGCCACATCTAGGGTCTCTGTGGCTGACCCCTCCACACAATAGAAGCAAGTAGATAAGATCGTTGAAGAATACTCAGATATCTTCTCCTCACCTACCGAGGTACCTTTGCACTGTCAGGTCAAGCACCCCATCGATCTAACCACTGAAGCACTGCTTCCCAATGGGCCAGTCTATCATTTCTCTATGTTACAGAATGAGGATATCAAGCGAAAAATCCAAGAACTTCTCCAAAAGGGGCACATCCATCCCAACTCATCACCTTGTGGGAGCCCAATCGTGCTGGTACAGAAGAAAGATGGAACTTGACGACTCTACATTGATTACCAAGCCCTGAATAAAATCACAGTCAGAAACCGGTACCCAATTCCATGAATCGATGACCTCTTTGATCAACTCACGGGGGCAAAATACTTTAGTAAGATTGATTTGAAGTCTAGATACCACCAGGTTCCGATAGAACAGACAGATGTATGGAAGACCGCCTTCAAGTCGAAGGAAGGCCATTTTACATGGTTGGTCATGCCCTTTGGTTTGAAAAATGCTCCAACCACTTTCATGAGGATGATGGATGATATCTTGTGACCATTCACCAATAGTTTTGTAGTGGTGTATCTGGTTGAAATTCTCATTTACAACAATACTTGGGCAGAACACATGCAACATATTTAGCAGGTTCTGCACACCCTGCGATAGCACAAGCTATACGCCAACTTGGAAAAATGCCTCTTCGACATGGACAGGGTCCATTACCTAGGCTACAATTTTTATCAACATGGTGTACATGTGGATCCAGCGAAGATCCAAGCCATTCATGACTAGCCAGCCCCAACCACACTCACTGAGCTTCGAAGCTTCTTGCGCCTTGCCAATTTTTATCGCAGGTTCGTGTTGGGATTCTCCCATATTTCATGGGCCCTCGACCAAATAACCAGGGGTGGTGGTAAGGAAAAAATTGCATGGGGGCGGTCCCAACAATAAGTGTTCGATGATTTGAAGTAGCGCTTGTGCTCAGCCCCAGTACTTTCACTACCAGACCTGCAATAGCCCTTTGAGATCGAGACAAATGCTTCAGACTATGCTATGGGCACAGTTCTCACTCAGCATGGCCACCCTGTGGCCTATCATAGTGAGACACTATTAGATGTTGTCCGTAAGTACCCTACTTACGACAAATAAATGTACTACATTGTGCAAGCATGCTTCTAGTGGAGACATTACATTCTTGGGAAGGAGACTGTTAAGGTTCTAACCCGCACATAGGTAGATCAATGTATTTGGATGTAATAAATGTCAATATTAATAAGGCCTTTCAATAAAATAGAATAAGGCGGATGTAACAATACCTAATAGAAGCTTCCTCTTCTAGAAGGATCTTCCTCTAGATGTTTCTCTTAATAGATATATTTAGTATAAATAAGGGTCGAGGGTATGAAAACCCTAGCTTGAAGATTATTGTAACAGAGCGTTGTTCGATTGGAGGGTGGCCCCTCGAAGAGGCCTATAAACATTGCTTTCTGAATCAAAGTGATATTTCTATTGCTATTCTTATATCATTTATGTGTTATTGTGAAGATTATGCTGGATATTTTACTGTTATTCTGCCATTTCTAGCATTTTATTTTTGTTCTACATATTTTATATATCTAGTATCTTGCAAGTGGTATCAGAGCACTTTCCTTGGCAGAAATTGTGGGTATTTTTTTTTTCAGGGTAGAGACATATTCCGACGTCTTTAAGCCACAGAGATCTGTCATTACGTGCATAAACCCGCGGTTGAGGGATTCATACATGCAGGAAATACAAGTGGTTCTTAAGCACACATCTGTTGGCCACCCTTGTAACCCTTGTTGGTACCCCTTCGAGTGGTAGCGCATCAGACAACACTTGTGTACGGATCGACCTAGAATTACTGAAGCCCTCTTTAGATAAACCTATCAGCCACCAGACTGCTATAGTGTCACCGAGAACAACACTCGGGAAGATACTCTCTAGTACCTGGTTAGTCGGGTAGTACGGCTAAGGGTACGGTCTATCCTCCTTAGTTAGTGCCCTGAGATATTGGGCTGAGTACTACT